>AYEL01079313.1:0-48869 GCA_000484575.1 Olivierus martensii
TCAACTTCCGCTTTCGATTCGCTATTTTAGTTTTGATTTGGCGGTTGGTTTGATGATGATATGAGATGCAATTCCCGGTAAGTTATTAATTTAGATGATGAACAATGATGTAAAATATGAAAATAAATATTTACAATAAACTTAACACTAACTGTTTAAGAGTTATTCATTGTGAAGTTAGCTAATGGCTGGAATCTCATAAAGCAAGAACCAATTACCATATTTTCCATAGAGTTAATACTTCGATTAGCGCGAGAAATTCGTGGAACCAATTATTCGCGCTAATCGAGGCCTACCTGTATAATAAGGAATAAGGGCATGAAGTCCATGTTTCTGCACATGTGCAAACTCCCAGGACTGGAAACGCTGCCATTACTATTTTCTCTTGCTTCAAATCTTTAATGGCATCTTTTAAAACTAAATCCCAATCTCATTATAAATTTTGTTTTAATTATCATAGTTTACTTCCTATTTCTGTTTATATACTTCTTTTTGTTATTTAACTTCGATTTCTGGCTTTTTCGATCGAAAAATGTTGGCTGTTATCAGCCCAAGGATTGAGTTTGTATTCAGCATGCTGAGGCTACATAAATGTTACATTTAAATAATATTTAATTTATTTCAGAAATTATAATTATTTTTATTTTAAGATAATAATTATAATTATTATCTACATAACTGAATCAGTAAATCAATAGTTTGTTAGCTGCCAGTTTCATGTAAAGAAAATTTCAATGTTTGGTCGGGAGAAAGCATGGGAGAAAGAAAAGAAGCAAAAGCATTGTATACAAGGATGTGCTAAATAAATAAAAAAAATCTCAAATTTGACAGATAAGAAAATTTTTTTTTTTTGGTTTTTATTATAGTAGTGGCCAGTGATTAACTAGTTTGTATACAGGGTGCAGCAAAAGTAACACCCTTTTTTTATTTAGTAATTTTTATTGTACAAAAATTTATTATAGTAGTTAAAGAAATAAAAAATGATTTAATGAAAATAAATTGCAGTAGTTTAGGAAAGTTAAGTTGCTCAATCAAAACAATGTGATTCACTATGATTAAAAATTTAATTAACATGAACAAAATGCTCCCCTTCATGTTCAATACAATGCTGAACCCTACCAGTAGCACTTCTACAAACCTTTTGACACATTTCCATGCTAATTATAGAAAATTTATCAGAAATTGCTTGTTTTAATTCAGGAATTGTTTTTGGTTTGAGGTTAAACAAGATCTTTCAACAATATTCTTTCCTCTCAAAATTAAGATTTAACCATTCTCGAACGTTTAATCCATAGTGGCGTGGCACGCCATCTTGTTGAAAGTAAATGTCATTTTGATTTTCAACTCTTGGCCAGAATTCTGTTTGCAGCATATGTAAATAATTATCTCAGTTAACAGTACCATCAAAGAATATCGGACTTATTATTCCCATGGAAGAAATGGTGGCCCAAACTGTAACTCCTGATAGGTTAACATCTTTTTTCAAAATAACATGTGGGTTAACATCACTCCAATTAAAAAAAATGCATTACTTTTGTTGCATCCTGTATATTTTCAGATATATACAAATACTTTTTGACATATGGTTATATTTGCTCCTGCCTAGTATAACTGAGGCTAATAAAAGTTCTTGTGTCAATACACACAAGAACTTTTGGTTGGGTAATGAGCAAATGATTTTAAGTGATTTGAATGGTTGGGTTGGTCTGAAAGGAGATGGCAGGAAAGCATTGATTATGAAGTATAGTAGCATTAGAATGAGATCTATGCCATGAGAGGATTGTTTGTTTCAAATACTTTTTTAAGCACAAGAAGCAATCAGTGTATATGAGAGAGCTATGCCAGAACTGGATATCCACCATCTTGTTTATGATTCTACCACATGCTTCCAAGCATAGTTTATTACAACATGTGTATACAGGTTACCCTTATATAATTTGGTAATTAGCCTCTTATAAAATCTGGTATAATGCAAGACTATGTTATACAGAATTAAGGTTTATTGCAAATTCTAAACTGTTTTAGAGTGAAACTATGTTCTATAAATACTATACTGTATGAGGATAGCCACAATTTTCTAATTGGGTTAAAGTGAAACCATGTTGTAAAAGCACAATGTTATATGGGAGTTGCTTTTATATATATATATAAAATATATATATATATATGTTTTGTATAGATAACTGTGCCAATATCTGTAACAAAAACATGTCATAAATTGACAAACTATTATAGTTTATTTCAGACAAAGCAATTTGTGCAGTTTCTAATAAATCAGATTATTTAGCAAATATTGAAGATTACTTTTTCTTCATCTGGGATACTAGATTTCCAACTGTCATTGTGTACTGATATATTTTATAAATTGTGATGAATTTCATTTGCAGTTTTTGTTTTGAACTTGCTTTTTTATCTTTTAATTCAGTATATGAGTATTGTATCTTGCTACTAGCAAAATCTAATTTATTTTATTTCATTGTCTTAGTGCATAGTCTAAAATTCCTTATTCTTACATCAGTCAATAAATATTTAAAATAATGTGTGTCCTTACATTCTTAATAATCTTACAAATATTGATTGGAAGAATGATCCTATATATATTCATAGGATATAATTTATTTAAATGGAATAGTTTAAATAATTTCAGGACTGTTTCTAATTTACATTTTTTGTAAAGATTATCCTGAAACCTTTTAGGATAATCTTTACATAAAGATTTTATGTAAACATATTTACATAACTTTTTAGGATAATATTTTATCCTAAAACCTTTTTATTATGCAAAGTTGCTAATTTTGATAAACTAACAATACTTATTGGCTAACAACTCCACAATAATTCCAATCTATCTGGCTAGGACTTCACTGGAAAACTAATTTCTGAAACAATAGTTATTCTAACACTAACACTATAACTAAGAACCAAATAGAACTTATGGTTGTTAAAGAAAATCATGAACACTATTTAAAAATTTTTTAAAACTTTGCTTATAACTTTACAATGTAACTTGATTATCTAAAAACTCTTTGATAATGAATTGAAGAGGATTGAGAAATCAGTGCAAACTTACCATTTAAGTTGCTTATAAGGAAAGTTGTATCTTGTTGTTAAATAACAAGATACAACTTTCCTCTTATAAAAAAACCTTTCCTCTTAAATAAATTTTTAAAACAAAACATTTTGTTTTGTTATTAAAAATTTATTTATTTTAAGAAGGTTTAATTACTCCATATAGTGCTAGAAATCATAGTTATTTTAAAAATTACAAACATATGTTGACTAGCAACAACAAAAATATATTAGCATACTTAATTATACTTGATAACAGCATTGGAAGTCAGTATTGAGTCTATGGGAGTGGCATATTACCGACTTTTGTGACAGTATTAAATGCACACAAAACAGTCAATTTCTATGTAAAAGGTAACAATGTCAGTTATCAACCAAAAAATAATGATAAGTTTATTGAATTACTAAGTCTCCACTCATACTACAAGAAAATACTTAACTGGTCAATTCACAATTTTGCTAAATCATTACTTCAACTCCATTCACCTCAAACTCATTCAAGGGCAAAACTTTCCTTATAAGCAACTTAAATGGTTAGTAGGCTTGCATTCAATCTCATTTATATAAATCTATCAGACAGTTTCTATTTTCTCTACTCACAAAATATTACTGGCAATCATGTCATTCATCTTTACAATAATAATATTTTATATTATATTTATTTGTTTTACATTCCATTGAAAAGAGAGAATTTTTAACTCTATTACAAGATCTCTATCTAGTAATAATGATCTGAGATTGAATGATGTCATGACAAGCATTATTGAAGATGAAACTGTTGCATATCTTTACCCTTAACTCAAATAAAACACCCAATAAATAAATATAATAGGAGATAAGTAGATACAGTGGTGCCTCGCAATTCGACATTTGAGTTTCATGGGTTGGTGCATACGCATGCATGGAATTGGTTGATGTGATGTGCTATTTGTCAGTTTTTTTTTGGGCTACTTTGGTGTGTTGCCCTTGCTGTTTGTGTTAATTTTCAATTCTCCATTTTTCAGAAAGTAAAAAATTTGTAATTATTATTTGTATCCACCAGGGGAAGTTTGGCTTGTTCATTATTAATTCCAATATAGATTTAACTTTTTTAAATACAGTTAATCATAATTAAATATAGCTATCTGCAGAGGGCTCAACCAACTATCAGGAAGGAAAGCTCAACCAAATTTAGAAGATATATTTCAAGAGCATGCAAAAATTTTCACAAAAATATAATTCCAAAAATTATCAGTGGTACATAACTAATATAATTAAAACTATAATTGTATTTATAATTTCTATGAATGCTATTTCATGGAAAAATAACTAAATCTTAAAGAAAATGTGACTTTTAACAAATTGATGTGTTGTTACAGAAAAAAGATATTATACAACAGTGTCAGGACTGATCCACCAGATCAAATATCCACTACTAAATATCCAGTGATGATAGTATTTCTATTTGGGTTTAAATCTACATTGGAATGTTGTTTTAATCATTTCTCTATATGTGGCAACAGATGGGACAACTTAAACAGGATTTTTCCATCATGTTCAAATTAAACAAAGTCAGAGATGATTATCAAAATTACCAACCTCTCCATAATTAAAACTTTAAATGGTATAAAAAAGAATTAATTTCAAATCACACTGGTTTTCGTAAATTAAGGAACAAATACAGAAAAAATGGTCATAAATTTTTAAAACATAGTTGGATGTGCATGAAATTAATGTTTATTACATAGAATACTAAAGTATGCAAATTACTTCTATAATCCTTGGTACATGAATCATCATCTCTATCTTACAAAATGAGACAAACAACGGGTTTGTCTGAGGTCAAGTTGTTGACATTGGAAATACACTTACACTCATTAATTTTACACACATTGTCTACATATTAGTTCTTTACAAATAATCTTAAAATTATTGATATTTTAAATAAAGCAAAAAGAAATATGATAAGCTTATACAAACAAGCAAACAGTGGATAGAATAATCAGCTGATTATTTCCAGCCAATAATTTAAGACAGCAACTTCAGTATCAATTGACAAGTGTAGTATTGATTGTTTCGTTTCTCCAATAAATTAACACATCTAAATTTTTAAATAAATCTATTTTAAGACACTAAGGGAAATTATTATTATAACTATATAGTACATCTATAATTTTTTTTTCTAAAATAAGAGGCATTATGAAATCATATTCAGTTAATAATACAGTGGTGCCTCACAATTTAACATTTGAGTTTTGCGGGTTGGAGCATGCACATTCATGGAATCATGTGACGTCATTTGCTATTTGTCAGTTCTTTTTGGGCTACTTTAGTGTTTGCCCAGATTGTTTGAGTTGACTATATATAGGAATAATATAAAATTTGAAATGGCCAGTTTGACTTACATTATGGTTGCATTTTATAAATTTTTTTAAATTACTGAGTTAATTTTCTCCATAATAATTTTAAAAAATTTTTCTTTAAAAAAATTTTAAATAATAATTAATTTTTAATAGCCCTAGTCTGCCATTTGGTGACTGTGGTTCCTACAGTAGTGGATCCAAATCCTTTAATTTTTTTAAATTGTATAAGCTGTTGATAGCAAATAAAATAGTTAAGTTTTTATTTACATATACAGTGGTGCCTTGCAATTCGTCGGTCTCACAATTCGACATTTGAGTTTTGCGGGTTGACGCATGCACGTGCATGGAATTGTGTGATGTCGTTTGCTATTTGTCAGTTTTTTTTGGCTAATTTAGTGTTTGCCCGTGTTGGTTATGTTAATTTTCAATTCTATATTTTTCAGAAAGTAAAATATTTGTAATTATTATTATTTCAGTGCCGGATCTAGTTAGTGCAAGGCCCGATTGGAATATTTTTCGCGGGGCCGCTCAAAATACGGCTTATATGTATAAATAAAATAAGTAACATTTATAAATAAAGACCCATTTCAGTGGTGCCTCTCAATTCGAAGTCCCGCAATTCAACATTTGAGTTTTGCGGGTTTGCACATGTGAATGCATGGAATTGTGTGATGTTATTTGCCAAAATTTATTACGTGAAAAGAAGAACACTCGATTGAGCAAAGAGACAAAGAAAAAAGTTATAGATAAAGTGAAGAAAGATAGAACAATTAAAATGTAACTTGAGTATGGCATTCCTAGGAACAAAAAGAAAAAGACTCAAAAAAATATGCTTACACTATACAACCACGCTGTAGGAATATTCATTACCTGTTAGTTATTTATAACATTATAATATAGTGGTACCTCATAATTTGACGTCCCGCAATTCAACATTTGAATTTCACAGGCTGCCGCATGCATGTGCATGTAATTGTGTGATGACAGTTCTTGCTGGGCTGCTTTGGTATTTACCCATGTTGTTTGTGTTAATTTTCAATTCTGCATTTTTCCGAAAGTAAAAAATTTGTGCAACCATAGTTATTATTATTATTTTTTGAATGAAATGTAAGGATGGGTTCAAAGAGAACTGACCAGAGGGAATAATTGTGAAATGTAAGGATTGGTTCAAAGAGAACTGACCAGAGGAATAATTCCGAAAAGAAGAACTCTCGATTGAGCGAAGAGATGAAGAAAAAAATTGTAGATAAAATGTGGAAAGGTAGAATAATTAAAATGTAACTCGAGTATGACATTCCTAGAACAACTGTGGCCACGTTTTGCCACAGAGACAATAGATTATGGGTGCTAGGATGTCTGCTGGAAGACTTTGTTCCAACATCCAAGGGCTAATAAATTGTGAGTTGTGTATAAAATAGTGTATTTTGTAATTTAGTGTGTTATACAATAGTGTATTGTGTATAAAATAGTGTATTTTGTAATTTAGGTATACAATAGTGTGGTGTATAAAATAGTGTATTTTGTAATTTAGTGTGTTATACAATAGTAATATATAATAAAGTAAATATTATTATACAATAGCAAACCACATATAATAAAGTAAATAATATAGTGTATCTCTCTCACCTCACCCGTATTAGGGGGAGTGGGATGGGGACTGATAACGAATTAATCTATTTTACATAGTCCTCACCTGTTAGGGGAGTGGAAAAAGACGAATAAAATTAATCTATTTTCCATAAGTCTTATATGGGAAATTGTCAGGAGTCCAACAATGAATTAATCTATTTTCCATAGTCTTATATGGGAAATATTGTCCCTCAATTCGACAGTTTCTCAAAATCTTAGCCGTTAGGGGAGTGGGATGGGGACTGATAACGAATTAATCTATTTTACATAGTCCTAATATGGAGTATTGTCCCACAATTCGACATTACTTTGGCGACGGATTAGTAACGAATTGCGAGGCACCACTGTATTATCAATTTGCCTTAAAATTCTATCTTCAGTTTAGCTCATGAATTGAAACATTTCTTTATTGTTGGTCTCTAATTTTATTTTATTTTTGTATTATTGCTTAATTTATAAAATGTCTTCTTCTATTTTGATGACATTTACTTTTAGCCAACAAGCCTATCAAAGTTTATTTATATAAAATATAATACTATATATATAATTCTAAGCTAAAATATTAGATATTAAAAGAAAGGCTACCAAAAAAGTAAATGTACAGTAGAAAAAAAATGAAACCCACAAAACATTAAATACAGTTTATAATATTAATAGGCTTAAATATCAACCATTATTGTTTCTAATCAAAATTAATTTTTCTTTTAACATTTATAATTTTAATTATATTGGTATTTATTAGCTAAACAACAGCTTCCATTTATTATTAATTATCCAATATGAGAATTTTTTTTATGAATGCAAAAATCATGATTACATAATTCAGTGAAATTTATTAAATTCAGCTGATTCAGTTTTAAAACTGTTTTTATATAGGATGTCCCAGAAGTAGATGATCAAAGTGAGGTGATGGGAGAGATCATTTTCAATCAAAATAACCATATATGTAATTATTCAATTGTTGATGGTTCAAAAGTTTTTTCAAAATTTGTATTCTCTCTGAAATTTCCTAGTGCAACCACTAAAATTATTTATTTATAAAAAATGTGAGGTATTTGATTGATTTTTTATTTTAAGTATGATTCTGAAGAGTGTAATTTTCTAATGAAAGCATTTTTATGAACTCTTGTTTCTAAAAAATTTTGGTTCCAAAGTGGATGATCAAATGAAGTAAGATGATGGAAGAGGTTATTTTTAAGATTATTCAAAACAGAATTGTTTTGCAATTAAATCATGGTTGTTAAAAAATACATTTTACAAAACCTTAACTTTTGAAATTTTGTAAAATGTATTTTTAACAATCAGACTTTAGTTGCAAAAAATTTTGTTCTGAATAATCTTAAAAATGACCTCTTCCATCAACTTAACTTCATTTGATCATCCACTTTGGGATCCAAAATATTTAGAAACAAGTGTTCAGAAAACCATTTTTATTATTTGACAGAAAATAATAGAGTTCATAAAAATGATTTTATTAGAAAGTTACACTTTTTAGGATCATACTTAAAATAAAAAATCAATAAAATAACTCATATTTTTTTATAAATAAATAATTTTAATTATTGCATGATGATTTCAGGAAAACAAATTTTCAAATAACTTTAGAACCATCAACAACTGGATAACCACATATATGGTTATTTTGATTGGAAATGATCTCTTCCATCACTTCGCTTCATTTATTCATCCACTTCTGAAACAGCCTGTATAAAAAAAAATACTTGAACATGTCAATTTTATTTTATTTTTTCTATTTTAAATTACTTTTGAATGAAAAATTAAAAAAATTGGTTACTTGGAACCAAGAGGAATTGATCATATAAGTTAGATAAATTTCCAAGGCTGCTTTATGAATATATAGTATATGTACTTGCAATTCTATTAATTTTTATATTATTGTCATAGTTAAAGTGACTGTAACTGTGAAAATGATAATCTAACAGATAATCTAAACCAAGGGTTGGCAAACTTTTGAGACAGAAGAGCCAAACCTGTCCCTCGGAACAATTTTTAAATTATTTGAGAGCCATAAATATATTTTTACAAATAAGGAAAATTTAAAGTAATGTTATAACAATTTATATTATTGATTATATCTTTATTAAACAAAGAAAAAAATCACACAAAAAAGTGCTCTCATTGATTTTAATCAGTGTGAGCAATGAGCTTGCATTTCTTTAGAAAGTTTCTGCATGTCTGGTTTGTAACTAGTCGTTTTTAATTTAAGGTATACATCTTAGTGCTACAAAGTTTTGCAAGATCTATAAAACAAATGAAATCACCATTATGTGAATAAAATTCTCTTAAAATTTTATAAATGAAACTACAATAGTTTTATTTTCATTTTCAATTTTACTTCAGAACCACATGTATGTATCTGAAGAGCCTCATGTGGCTCATGAGCCACAGTTTGCCGACTCCTAATCTAAACTAATCACATGATAGAATGACAAGTCATTTTATAGTATTTGAAGTTGTTGGAAATGTCTGTTAAATAAACATTTGTTAATATTAAATGTGCTGATTTCCATAAATTAAGGAATAAATAGAAAAATCATAATATCTCAACAAATATATTATTTTTTCTAAAATTTAATGAAAATATTTATATTACATTACACATTAAAAAAAACGACTAAAAATAGTGAATATAAAATATTTACATCTTATAAAAATTAGAATTTGCAGAATGAGACCAAAAAGAGTATATGAAAATGAAATATCAAAAATGATTCAATATGGAATATTCTCACTCCTCATAGCATGCAGGTTCTGCAGTAATGTTTCATGCTATTTATGATATTGCTTAATAATTCAGTTGGTAGTAATGACCATTGTTGTTGGAAAGCATTTTTGAGCTCCTAAGGCTTGGGGTGGGGTTGAGGGCATCTATATGTCTCCCCAGAATAGCCCAAATATGCTTGATTAAGATTAGGGTCAGGAGACTTGATGGCCAATCCATACAAAAGATGGTTTGATCTTGAAAATATTACTGTACCAATCTAGAATTGGTGTGGCCAAGCATTATAGTCTTATAAGATAAAGAAATTTCCAAGTGCACTTGTTTATGGGTAATCAGTGGGGTCTAAGATTTCATTCTTATATCTCTGACATTCATGTTTTCTTTAGGAAGCACATACAGATCTATCTGGTACCTAATAACATGCTACCCTGAACCATCAAGTGTTTGAGAAAGTGTCTCTTTCTAGAATTAGAACATGCCTCTGATTCTCTTCAGATCAAAGTATGCCTGGAATTACATTATAGGGTAAATCTAAACTCATCTGTAAAGAGTACAAATTTCATTGAATTTCAGTTCAATTGACATAATTAACTGAAAATTGATGACATTTGGCCAAACAGATACTAGACCAAATGGACAAACTGATTAGCAGAACAGACTTTTGGTTGAATGGACATATAGCTTGTTTTTAATTTTGTTATTTTTATTTCTTCCTTTTTTAGTTTTATTTATTATTTGTCATTTTTTTGTATTTTTATTTATTCTTTGTAATATAAATTACTTTATAAAACAATATAATGGCTCCATCATATTTCGATTATACATGATAAAATTACATAACACTCTAACATGAAACAAAAATATGATAAATTTAAGGGCCACCTGTAATATACAATAAAATTTGTAAAGGTACCTTGTTTGGCTTCATGATATGATAAATTGAAAAGGTCTGGAATATTTTGCCATGTTATTCTGTGAGAGTTAGGCTTAACAATGCCAGATGTGCCCACTTGAAAACTTAAAATTTTATCATATATTACAGAGAACCTTTAAATTTATCATATTTTTTAATCATAATAGGGTGATATACAATTTCTGTCATGCTTGATTGAAATCAGATAGAAAGCTGTTATATCATTTGTTTTATAAATCAATCATATTACAAACAATAAATAACAAAAAATAAAAATAGCAAAAAATGACAAATAATAAATAAAAATAAAAAAGGAACAAAAATGTTAACAAAATTAAAAAAGTTATATAAGTTTATTCAATCAAATGTCTATTGTCTGTTTGGTAAAATATCTATCAGTTCAATATCCACGGATGAAATATCTGTTGGCCAAGTGTCCAGGTGAAATATCTTGCCCATTTCAAACATTCCCTCCTGTGATGATGGTAAGAGGCAAGTAGATCTCCTTCGTGAAGTTTTCTATGTACAGTGGAATCAAATACCAGCTCTCCTGTAGCTGTGTTGTTAGAGTAGTGTTCCTGTTCCTTTGAAACAATAATCAAAGATATCAATAATCCATTGCACTAGTCATTGTCTTCCATTGTTGCTCCAAGATGCTGTTTGAGAATTTTGAAACTAATTCCACAACCTGTGAACCACAGAATGGCTAATATTTGATCACATCTGGCTATTTCTACCTGAATTTGGCCTGCTCTAGTTTCTCAATTCATCAGTTAAATGACATCTACAAGCCATATTCTAAAATTCTGCTATCTGATTTTCCTTTTTCAACTTCAAACTTGAATTAGGAAACCAAACTACACATTGATCTTCATATACAGAGGACTAAAGGAATAAACTGTGTATTTTACTATTACTCAGCATTGCACTCTATATATGATACATCAATTTCAAGTGTATTTAGATACTTTTTAAAAAATTATTGCCACTTTTCTATTTTGTTCTTAATTTATGGAAACCAGTATAGTACAATAATTTCAGTTTCTTATCAAAAATTTTGTTTTAACTAAATATTAATATTTATTAAATGAGATAAAAATTTCATTTTAAATTATAAAAGCTAATAAAATTGATCAGGAAAACTTTTCATTTTTGAATGACCTTTTCATATGAGAGAAGAAATGAAATTTTATACCTATCAAACATAACAATATCTAAAGGCCGCCACACACGGAGCGATTTGTCATCAGATCAGTCACAAATTTCAGGTTCATCAGACTGATTGTATGTTCCCACACATGATGTGATTTGTTGTCATATCGGTTGCAATGACAGATTGCTTCTGATCTATCATCGTCTGACAATCCGCATACACGGTTAGATCTATCATCAGATCTGTCGTCAACCCGCTGAATCATCAAACCAATTGTATGACTCCATACACGGAACGATTTATCGTCAGATCTATCATTGAGACCAATCGTTTCAGATCCGTTGTCAAGCAATCACTACAGAGAGTGTGTTGTGAACATGGAATGCAAGATACTTTCGTATGCAGCTTTGTCTTTGTTACTTTATAAAGAAAAAAATAGAACAAAAAGAAAATTTCAATTCATTCATCAAATTAGTATGCAAAAAACGTTTTCTTTTCAAAAGCCAATCTTTACTCCATACTTTTCTTTTTGTTCTATTCTTAATATAAATAAATTTACCCAAAAGTTTTTAGCTACAGGAAGAAGTTATGAAGACAATTTAAAATTTCTGTATAACTGTTGGGATTTGGACATCTGGACTTCCCCAGTGGGAGGCTGCCAGAAGTAAACGGCGTCAGTCAATATGGGTGTGGTAATTAGACCAATTTAGGGAGGGGCTGCCCTTGTAGACGTGACAGGCTCTGGGAAGAGAAGAGGACTGGACAGCGGTGGACTTCTGGGTCATTCCGTGTGAATTGGGAAGGTTTTTCTTACCTGTGTGCTCACACTTTTACCCTCCTGTAGAGAACTGTTTTGTATGCTTTTTATCATGAGTAAAGTCACCCAGACTCTCTTTGTTGGTGTATTTTGCTTTGTATATAACTGTATATCTATTTTTTATGTTGTAAATAAACTTGTGTATTTGAAGTAATGTCATGAAGTTTGTAGAGGAGTAAATTTGATAACGAACTATATTGAGAAACGGAAACAAACTCAGACCACGAACTTTACTATTCTGTAAATAATCACAAAAACGAAAATTTTCAATTGAGATACCATTTTATTTCATTACTTAAAACTGATATGCTATTTATAATATAAAATTAATAATAATTTAAATATATATAAATTTATTTATATTAAGAATATGAATTAATTTCTAAACAATAAATAAATTAATATATATATTTATAATCACTTCATTACATGAATTCATTTTTAAAAAATTGTGCTGCCATAGTGAACACATGCAAAATATCTGTTGACGACACTGAAAGTTGTTGGGAATCCCAGAAGACCACAACAGATTAGACAATTCAAGAAATCGCTTCACATTTACTCATACACGGTCGGATCTGTCGAACAATTTGGTCTCTGACAATGGATTTGACAACAAATTGTTCCATGTGTAGCTGCCTTAAAATCAGTCAAACAATTTGTAAATCTGGTGATTGGTCTGAACGATCTGTCTCAACCAAGGTCTCAACGACGAATCTGAACAATCATTCTCAATGACAGATCTGGCAATAAATCGTTCCATGTTCAATCGGTCTGACAATTCGGCAGTTTGACGATGGATCTGAGGATAGATTGCACCGTGCGCACGCGCGCGCGCGTGTGTGTGTGCGTGTGTGTGTGTGGACCTATAGTAACTGTTAACATTGGGGGAAGAGGGCATACTCATAGGTATGACCCTAGGAAGAAAAGAAAGAGGAGAGAGGGAAAGAGGGATAGAAAAGGAAAAAAAAGAACCAGTCGAAGGGAGTGCGACTGGACACTAGTAGGGAGAAGGGAGGATAACAACCAATACTGCAGGCCCCTGAACGCCTGCACCGGGAAGAAATAATTAAAAAAAAAAGTTACAAGTCTGACCCTGGTCAGAAAACAAAAGAAACAATAAAATACATATGTACAAAACAAGTAAATATATAGATGTACAGAAGTCTCAGGTACAAAAACTGAAAGTTTGGTAAGGGGGATAAATCCACTCAATGAACCAGTCAACCTGGCTGTTCTTCCGTCGGGTTCATCTTCAAGAGAAGAAGTAGTTCGTGGATTCCACATGTTGATCAGTGAAGGATAGGTCGTCAAGAGATCCAGTTGATCTAGCCGGTCATCTGTCAAGGTTCTTTCATCAGGTCCATCTTTGAACAGAAGGGGTTGAAGTCACCGCAGAAGTAAAGTTGCCCAAAGTGGTCCAAGAATTACTCAGATCGCAGGACTACTGCCAAAGGAAATCCCTTGAAGTGTTGCAAACCAATGAAGACCTCCCGCAAGCTGAAGAGGTCCTGTCCTATTGAAGGAGCTCATGGTAAAAAGTGTACCATCACCAAGACCCACGCAAAGAGGGTCCTCAAGTGATGCATGGCAATATGTGGTACCATCAGGAATGCAAACAAAACAAGAGGTAATAGTATCACTGGAAGGAGGCAAAACTAGAACTAATGATTCTCGGTTTGTTGGGGAAAACTATCCTGGAACATGCCGGACCGGGATAAAAAAGTATTTAAATACTTTTACTTCTTTCCGATCGTTTCAATCGGTCGTCATCTGGATGACCTATCGAAACGATCTGTTGTTGTGATTGGTCTCACGACAAATCGCTCCGTGACGTGTGGCGGCCTTAAGAGAGAAACAGATCAATGGCTCTAATGATTAGAAATCATTAGATCCATTGATGATAAAAATAAATCAATAAAACTTTATTCTAACAGTTTTTCTCTATTAATCCAACAAAAAAAATCAGTGCTGTTTTTGACAAATGAAAATCGAAGTTTGATTCAAGACTTCTTTCCAATTTAATATGATTGGGCAAAATTAAAGAAGGAATTTTTAACAGTTGACATAAAGTCTCTCTCTCAGCTTACTCTTTAGCTTTCATTTATTTGTGTCTGTTGATGAATTAATCTATATGGGATCTTACAGAAGTTATTTAACATATAAAATCAATTCTATACATTGAATGTTGATGACTATTCTTATTCTTATAAAATATGAAGTGAAAAGTTGGTAAAATGGATTATTTTTAATTTATTGATAATGGAAAGCTCAAATGCATTTTATTTATGATAAGAATGTAACATTAAAATTTTTTTAATTTGCTGAATATATAAATTGATAAAAATTTTATGAATTGAATTATTTCAATGCTTTCTTAATTAAAAATAGTCATAATAAACTGAAATTTCATTTTCAAATTTCAGGAAATTTCAAAAACTCTTCAATAATTTTAAATACAGTCAAACCTCATTAAGACGAACTCGCTTAGGACAAATTTTCGATAGTAAGAACTATCTTTCCCATCCCCGGCCTGATGTGTATTCAAATAATGTTAAATTATTAATTTATGACAAACTCACTTAATACAAATTCTCGGTTGGTATGAAAGAATTTTCGAGGTCCCACGTATTCACGCTATGGTTCATTAAGACGAATTTGTTTCCTTTTGTCAAATATACAGTATATCTCAGCTTTAATAATCCAATTCATACCACACATTTAAGTTTCGATGAGTTTACAGCTGTTAGCTTAAGATTACAGTTTTACCGGATCAAGTTTTAAGCTCCCACAGGAAACAATGGGATTTCTTCTCCGGTTCCGTTTTTACTGGTAAGGGGATTGAAGAATCGGTCCCCAGGATGATGTAACTGTCATTAGATCTAGTAAACAACTGCAGCTAGCTATGATTTCGTATACCGTATGCTGATTGGATTACTTTAAAAATTAATTTAAATAAACCACAACTGTTCAAATCAAGTAATTTTTTTATCTTTATTTTTATTTTAAAAATGGCAATATAGTACTTATCCAGTCTCAACGGAATTGTGTAATAATATACTGAATATGTTTGTAATTTTTTTTCAAACATTCATGTATTTAAAAATATTAACCAGTTGGAGTGCTTTCTGAACAGCCAATCGTATTTTCTTTCTTTGGTGGGTAGTTCATGATGTTTGATTGCCATCTTTGCTGATAAAGATTTTATCGAAGAATTAATAAATGAAGTTCGGCAGTATCCTTGGATATTGATATACGTCACCACAACGATTTTCTGAGTGTAAGTAAAATTTATCAAAACGATGATTCGTTGTATTATCAAAATATAACAACAGCACCGATTGGCTAATACAAAACGTCATTAGACAATCAGCAGTGTAATGTGAACTGCTTTGCTCAAAGTCGGTGGAATCGGTCAGTCCAGTTGCTCGTAGTGTGAACCCCACCTTAACTTAGTTAACGAGTAGATGATGTCATTTCCTACTTATAATACGAACGATGGTTTAGACGAACAAATTTTGTCAGTCCTGTAAGATTCATCTTAATGAGGTTTGACTGTAATATGATAGTAAAATGCTCTAGTAACCAATATAATGTAAAATTATGTAGTTAGTTAACATATTACAGCAGTATTTCAAGATGGCAGTGATTATATGAAAAATTCCTTGCTTTATATTCAGAATTTTTCATTAAAATCTGTGAAATAAGAAACTCTTAATTAGTCCAATTGTAAATATATTACTATATACAGTACACCTAGCCCTCGATTTGCAAGGCACTCAATTTCATGTTTTCACTTTTACACGGTTTTTAAATGAAAACAAAAAAAAATTTTTTTGGGTTAGATTAGAGTGTCGAATTGTGAGGCACCACTGTACTTCTAAAACTATTACAATATATTTCTCATAGCATTTCTAATCCTACAATGTTTATTATTTTATTAGCAATTATTTTTCTTTAATTCAAACAAAGTAAAACTTTATTCAAACAAAATTTTAATCTCAGAAATTTAGATAGATATTGCAATAAAATTTTATAAAAAAAATATAGACAGATTAGTGTCATTAAGGGACACCATATCACACAAGGGATATAAATTATCTGGTGGCAGCTACTTGTAAAGCCCATCACAGGTTATCCAACACCAGTGATGGGGTAAACCAGGAGGTTGAAGGATGGGGTTCAATAAGCCAGACCCAGACCCCTCCTGTAAAACTGAAGATTTGGGACCCAGATTTGAACTCAGATCTTCCAGGGTAATAAGCCACAGTTTTACCATGCAGTCATCTGGCCAGCAAGTACAAACAGGAAATTAATGGCTATATTTCATATTATTATAAAAATATATTTATATGTATATAATAATGATGGAAGTAAATTGTATAAATTATATAAACAACATTGATGAATATTATTTCAACAAAGAGGAAAGAAGGTGTATTAAATGTCATTCCTTCCTTAAGGCTGTTGATCAAAAATCATTTTAGAAAGAATTATAAATGAAAACTATGATATAGATTTCTTTTATATAGAAATTTTATATACATATAACCTATTAAAGAAGTTAAAATATATACAAGACAAAAACAGAGCAGAATTTTCTATCAATAGAGAAACAAGCCATAATAGCATTCATATAGGAGATTAATTATACTCAATCATGAACAATTATATGGACTTTCTCCCATTCCCTGTCATTCTATTCAGAAATACCACACAGAGTAAAGATATAATAAAATCAAATGATTATTGGATGAGAAATATGGGTAATTTTACAATTCAGTAGAATATAAAAAAATTAGAACACAAACTTCCTTTAAAAATCTAAGAAATTAACAATAAATAAATAATGATACAGTTTGATATCTCATAAAATACATAAAAATTATTTTAACTAATAATAATGTTTTTATAGAAGAAAAATGAAGTATATAGAAAAATTCATTTACAGGACTAAATTTACAAAATTGGAAATTTTTTTATGTAATCGGAAATTACAAGAATCATATCCTGAGAACTTTAAGCAGTTATTTTTAATAATAATAAAAATAGCTGCTACAGGAGATTAATTATACTTAATACTTAATTAGTGATACATTAATTATTTTTAATAAAATTACAAATTTTTAAAACATCCACTAAGCTATTCAAAGCACAGACTGCTGTGTTATTGGTGATTTTGTTTGAGATTATCATCCAGAGAAATGTCAAGATTTATAAGAAAATTTCAATTCCCAATTTTCAAGAATTTTTTTTTTTATTTCAGGATTCCTGATTCCGCAGAAAAATTCTTATAAAACTCAGAATTAAAAGAAAAATTCTTCAAATTCCATAGTGATAAATTTTTTTATTTCAGGATTCCTGATTCCTCAGAAAAATTCTTATAAAACTCAGAATTAAAAGAAAAATTCTTCAAATTCCATAGTGATACATTAATTATTTTGGCCCTATGATGTTTTCAAGTTGATAAACTAAGCAGATAAGTCATGTGGTTTAGCCGCATCACTTCTATTAATTTTATATTTCAAAAAGAAAATTATATAAAACTAATCACAAAATAATACTTAAAAAAAGCATATAAAACCCAAAATAACACACAATTCGATAAATCATACAAAATCAATCATTTTATTTCAATTTTAAATATTTCTATTATTATAGACACTGTCATGTTTGATGTAGGCAGATCTATGATGACATTTATGTAAGCAAAGCCAAAACAAATATCTGATTTATAATCCATTCAGTGGTTCACCAAAATAACAGTGACATCTATGGAATATAGGAGAATATATGAGATGATGTGAGTGGATAACTAGCCCTCAATCATTCATCAAAAATACCTCCTTACCCAGAGATAAGAGCTCTTTTAGAATATTATGTAGCCAAAAATAGGAGGTTCCTAAACTTTTTATAAGGAGTATATCTGTTGATTTTGATAGTCAAATATAATGATGTTTAAAAAAAATAGTCGTGTAGGCTAAAAAGCTCAAATATGTCTACATAAGATTAGGCACAAAAATTCCATTTATGGAATTTTTGCATCAAAACAAATATATTGTACAGATAGGCCTCGATTAGCGTGACTTCGAATAGCGGGAATTCGATTAGCGCGACTTAAAAAGTTGATACCGTTTTTCGGTTAGCGCGAGAAAAGATTCGATTAGTGCGAGTTGTAAACACAGATCAGTCTTACTAACAAAGCTCCTTTTACGATGTCAATTAACAAATTACTGTTAATTTTCGGTTAGTAAAACCGGACGAGGAGCAGTCCAAGAACGGTCACACGATTTTGAAGGGGTGAAACATCAGAAAGATGGGCTTTTTGCCGTTAACTGTTTAACATTACTGTACTATTATTTAGCTTTGCTATCGTATACATACAGTAGAGTACAGAATTTTCTCTTTTAAAAAGTATCGAAATGGATAAAAGGAAGAACACTTTTGATGATAAAACAGGAAACGAAAAAAAGAGAAGTGATTACGCTACAGCAAAAAATGGATGTGATTGAGCGACATAAAAGCATTCTTTGTTAAATTTTTTTAAATAAGGATATCTTTACAAATTTATTTGCCTATTATATTGCTGTACTACCGATATTATTTATTTTCTTTTGTTTATTATCTGATTTCTTTATTTAAAATAAAACTTGTGAAAAAAATTTGTTTTTGTTATCTTTTGGTGTCGTATTCTGCTAATAAACAAATAGAAAACTTGTTAAAAATTTCTCATTGGTTCATTAACTTCGCTTATTAATGCTATCTGGAACTAATTTACTGATTCAATAAAGTTGCAATGCTTAATTGCAAATCGGCCTATTCACTCAATTCTCGACCCAGAATTGGCGGCCAGGCGGCGCTCAACTTCCGCTTTCGATTCGCTATTTTAGTTTTGATTTGGCGGTTGGTTTGATGATGATATGAGACGCAATTCCTGGTAAGTTATTAATTTAGATGATGAACAATGATGTAAAATATGAAAATAAATATTTACAATAAACTTAACACTAACTGTTTAAGAGTTATTCATTGTGAAGTTAGCTAATGGCCGGAATCTCACAAAGCAAGAACCAATTACCATATTTTCCATAGAGTTAATACTTCGATTAGCGCGAGAAATTCGTGGAACCAATTATTTGTGCTAATCGAGGCCTACCTGTATATATTGAAAAGCTACTTTAGTAATAAAAACTGTCAGTAATTATAAAACTACAATTAGTTTTCAATATTATTGCAATGCGACCTATTTTTTTCAATATAATTAAAAAATTAAATAAAAATAAATCTAAAACAATCCAATATTTGTTTTTATCTTGCATGTTTTTTCTACTTCATTTTGTTTTTATTCTTATTAAAACAGATATTTTTCAACTAAACATTTATTTAGAATCTCAAAATTCCAGAGAATTTCCAAAAGGGAAGCTCAAATTTCAAAGAAATAAATTATTAATTCAGGAATTCTTGAATCTCAAGAAAGCAAAAAATTCAGGAACCACAATCACAAGTGACTGTGTTTTCATGAACTTTTTACATTTTTATTTTGATGACACACAATCACTGTGGGTCATCAAAGTATTAAAGATCAAAATCAAATTTAACTTACTAAAATTGTTATCCATCCATTAATGTTTATTTAATATATTCTGTAAAGTTTTGACCAATTACATTTTATTTAGTTGGTATCCCATTCATAAAACAATGCAAAATAATAAAAAAACAAAATTCTGTGACAAAAAATTTTTAATCTATTAGATTTTATATTATTTTAAAGAAGTATTTATTTAGGAAAAATGCTATCAGATAAATCAAATAATGAACCCATTGAGTGCTTTGACATGGAAACAGCATATTTTCAGAACAAAAAACAATAAAAAACAATATAAATAAAATTCAATCCTGAATTACACCGTGGAGCTATTGCAGAACAGTTTTTTGCATTTGTTGAGTGAAAATACATGCCTCTGATGATGGATCCTAAATTTCCTGATTGCCAAAATTTCTTTTTAAATTCCAAAGATAGAAAATGTGAATGGGTTGTATTTGTAAAATTTGGACTATTTTTCATCAAATCTTATCGATTCTGCTTTCTATTCTATTATGTTTTAGTAATTTTATTTTGATTTTGGAATGAGAGAAATTTATTTTTGAAATTTAACTAAAATCATTGAATTTTAGTATGATGAGCTGTAAAATTTGTAAATTTAAAAAAAAATTTTAGCTAATTCTGTTAAAACATAGAATATTTCATAATGTTCATTTATTGCTTTATTTTTACAAATAATTTAGTAAAATACAAGAAAATCCTAATGTAAACAACCCCAGGCTATAAAAGGAGGAATGGCACTTTTGTTTTATAGCATCCAGTCATTTCACAGGAAATTGCAGCCAAGCCTACTTTACTGCACTGCATGTGCTATTGAGTGTGTGTCAATAAAATATTTCAAGGCCAATTAGAATAGGTCAGAAAATGTTATAACTGTATTATGAAAGCAGATGATTTTCATATATATTACGTTTTTGTTATAAATTCGAAAATTTATAAAAAATTTAAATAAAAATTATTGAAATGAAGAAAACAACGCATCAATAAACATATTTTATAAAAAAGTGGTAATATTTCAATAAATTTTATTCATTTTTCGACTAATTAAAATTTGCATAATACTTCTGTTTTTATCAATAATATTTCAAAATATTATCCAATTTCCTTCATTCATATTTTATTCATAAGACTTGCCACTATCAGAAAATACCAAATATTTCATTGAATGGCTAATATTTCATACATAAAAAATTTTTTTTTCCGATCTCACATAATATACAAAAAGTTGTGAAAGAAATAAAATTCAAAAAATTTTTTACATAGAATGGCAATAAAATATTTTTTTAAAAATTTCAAAAAATTTAGATGAAAATTAAGCAAGATGTTGCAATTTTAATTTTTTTACATATTAATTGAGTGCTTAGCTAAAAGCATTCATCAGATTAATGATGTAAAATATATAAAAAGTGTGTCATGGAATTTCTAAATTTTCACACAAAATTATTTACATATTTAAATTCTATGTATTCATTTAAAAATAATGATAGTGAAAAATTATCACTTACCAAGATTTCTATCCACTTATCTGAAGGAACTACAGTTTTTGTTTGCCCAAGAATATATAATTCACCACCAGATTTAACAAATGTTGAAAACCTAAAAAATTTTGCAAATTATTATTATTACACCAGAATCTCATTTTTTTCATTTTTGAAAAACAAAAATTGATTTTTTTTAAATATTTTAGCTTTGGTAGAACAGAGTTTATATATAGCATTATAGTACAGTATATATTACTGCCTAAAAAAGATTACATTATTTTTGTTAATTTTTTATAAAATAAATTAGAGAATATTGATGAATTCTGAAAGAAATTACTGATTAATCAATCATGTAACCTTTTCTATTATTTAGATTTTGATCATTTTCAATATGCTAAATAGTAGCAAGTTCTAACAACATATCAGAATTTCATTGAAATTAAATGATGGTTTATACAAAATATCTCATTACATACATATTTTTACTCATTATATCAATTCATTTTAATATAGGTTTAATATTTTAATAAATAACAATAAATCTGAATTTCATTCACATCAGCAGATACTATTAATGAAGGATATTATTCTGACAAACAGAAATTTGAAGATACCTAATTCAAATATACTTTTTTCCATTATGCAATGAAAAGGCAACAAAGTCAAATGAAAAGGTCACACAATTTTAATTTTACAACAAATAGCATTTCAAATATTTAATTTTCATTATTATTACATCATTTATTATTATAAAAATGTGATCAGTAATTACATCATTTAAGTGTTTTTATAATAAATATAGAATGCATTATAAAAACAATTAACGACACTAGTAATCTTTTAATGAATTTTATCATGAATTCATGTAATAGATTTATTGTCTATCTTGAAGGAATATGAGAGACATTATTCAATTATATTAATGCACTCAAGATGATATAAAAACAGGTACTGATAAAAGATGTGGTTTTTTTAAAGCCTAATGTTTTATAGTTAATAAAATTTAAACAACAAGCAGATGTCATCAAAATGTTAAACCAAGAATTATCATCATCTAAAGATGATGATATAAAAAATATGCTGGAAAGCTCACTTTTAAAGATCAGTGTAGACCAGATGTGAAAGGCAAGTGTACAAACATCTCAAAAACGCAAATACAGTGGTACCTTGGTTAAAGACTGCCTCAGATAACGACATACTTGGTTAATGACGAGTGGATGTAAGAAAAAAAATCTCTTGGTTAACAAAAGACATTACAAGAAATTTTAAATACAGTGATGCCTTGGTTAACAATAGCCTCAGATAACGACGTACTTGGTTAATGACGAGTGGCTGTAAGAAAAAAAATCTTTTGGTTAACGATTCCTGATTATGTGAACTACCGACAAAATAGAGCTTGTCATCTCATCACGTGATTCGTTAGCTCAGTTGTTAATCGTTTTTTTTTTTATCACAATCAGTTCAAATCCGACAAAATCGTTATTAAAATTAATAAAATTATAACCATATAAAAATTATTTAAGTAAATGATAATTAACATATAATAGTGAAAACAAATTATTTAATAAATTAAAAATAGACGTGCAACAGTTCATTAGATTTTAGTTTTTTAAAGATGATTTCTAGACGATTATTTTAAATTCTGCGAACAAAGTCTGATTCTATTGTTTGTGTTATATTTTATTTTGTCACCTGCAAGTAGTGTGACGTCGCAGTTTCGGATTCCATTAGAACAGGGGTGGGCAATTATTTTCTGCCGAGGGCCGGATTAACAATTTTCAGGATGATTTCTTGGTTAATGATGCAGGCTTTGGTTAATGACACCTGATTATGTGAATTTCAGACAAAATAGAGCTCTGTAAAACAGCTCGTCATCATATCATGTGATTCATTAGCTCAACTGTTAATCGTTATTTTTTTTATCACAATCAATTCAAATCTGACAATATCATTATTAAAATTAATAAAATTATAACCATATAAAAATATATTTAAGTAAATAATAATTAACATATATAGTAATGAAAACAAATTATTTAATTAATTAAAAATAGATATGCAACAGTTCACTAGATTTAGTTTCTTAAAGATGATTTCTAGACAATTATTATTTTAAATTCTGCAAACAAAGTCTGATTCTATTGTTTGTTTGTGTTATAAATTACTTGACACCTGCCAGTGGCGTGACGTTGCAGTTTTGGATTCCATTAGAAGAAGAAAAAACTGACTGAGTTCCTACAGTTCAAATAGACAATAAATTGGTGAATGCTGTTCATTTACCATCAAAAGGCAAAATCAAATCTCATAAATGATAATTAACATATAATAATGAAAAAACAAATTATTTAATTAATTAACAGTAGATGTGCAACAGTTCACTAACTTTTAGATTTTTAAAGATGATATCTAGACTAGTGGTCTCCAAAATGGGGTACGTGTACCCCAGGGGGTACGCGAGACGACACCTGGGGATACAGTGAAAACAATTTTTATATATTGTTTGTAGACTCTACAAGCACTAGATCACCGACTTGTATTAAAACTAAATATCGAAATAATTGGAACCAGACCTTCATATCGCAGTGTCAGATAACATCAAACCAGCATTTTCAGAAATTAATTAAACAAATGCAAGCCCATTCTTCTCATTAAATTTTAATACAAAAATAAATATCCATCTATGTTTATAATAAAAATAATGTACAATTATAGCTTTTTTGGATATTACATAAGGCCTTATTTCCTCTTTAAAACCTAATTATAATAGATTATCTGCTCAATCAGTTGGGGTACTGCCATTTAATTTTTCTGTCTTAGGGGTATGCAGTCAAAAAAGTTTGGAGATCACTATTCTAGACAATTATTATTTTAAATTCTGCAAACAAAGTCTGATTCTATTGTTTATGTTATATATCAGGGGGTCTCCAAACTACAGCCTGTAATATGATTTTATCTGGCCCACTGATTGACTTATTTTTCAATAAGAATCCGCAAAATAAGCACAGGGTATTGAGATTTCAAATCCATTTGGCTGTGTTGTTACTAATGACCCAAATCAACTTCAATTGGATATTATTGAACTTCAGGAAATGAACGTATTAAAGATAAATACAAGATAGGAAACTTGATTGATTTTATAAATTTTTAAACTCTGAGCAATTTCCAAATTTGAAGAAATTTGCTTGTAAATTTATCTCTCTTTTTGGGACAATGTATCTTTGCAAATAAATTTTTTCCCAAATGAAATATATCAAGTCAAAATACAAGGCAAATTTATATGATTTGAATATTTGAAATCACTACTTGTAATTAACACTTCAAAATTTGAACCAGAGTTTAATAAGATTTTAAAAACACAAACACAGTTACATCATTCACATTAACGGTTTTGTTATAATTTGTGATGAAAATATGAGAATTTGCTGATAGTGTTTGTTGTCATTAATATACAATAATTTAATCTTACACTCTGTAATCAGATATATGAGCTTTATTGAAAGCAGATATATCTGCTTTCAATAAAGCTCATATATCTGGTTTTAGAACTTTTTTTTTTTGATATGGCCTGTTGAACAGTACTGAAGTACTCAATGTGGCCCTCACGGTGAAAAGTTTGGAGACCCCGTTATATATTAATTGACACCTGCAAGTGGTGTGACGTCACAGCTTCTGATTCCATTAGAAGAAGAAAAAGTCTGTCCAAGATCCTACAATTCATACAGACAATAAATCAGCAAGTGCGTGTCACTGTTCGTTCGCCATCGAAAGGCAAAATCAAATCTCATCTGTATAATAATTGCTGAATCTATAAGCTGCTAAAATCAGTGTTTATGGGTTTGTTTGTCAAAAACTGCAAAGTGAGCCCAATTGTCCTTCTGGTGAAGAGTGATAATTAAAAACTGTTTTCATGAACAATTCATTTTATTAATGTTAATTTTTTGTAGCAAATATAAATAAATAAATGATTTTCCATATTTTTAGGACATTTTATATGAGTTTTATCTGCATTTTTAATATTTACTATGGTTATGGGGAGTAGCCAGAACAAATTAATCAATTTTCAATTAAATCTTATGGGGAATAACGCCTTGGATAACAATGGTAATCCTGGAACGGATTACCTTCATTAACCAAGGTACCACTGTATAAGCTATAGAGCAAGAAAAAAACCATTTCAACAAAGACAATGACAATGAAAGCCTTTATTGGAATAAAAGAAACTGAACTGTTTACAAGTGGTATTGTGTAATTTTTAATGATAAAAGCATATTGTTATTGCAGTAAATGATTAATATTTTGTGCTTTTAAAAAGGCTAAGCATTTTGAGTGCCTTTTTTCAAAATCTATATATATTTTTAAATGATAATTATTTGCTATAATTGATACTACTATTGCAGAAGTTTTTTTATATTTTTGTTCCAGATATTTTAGGTTAAGTTCAATAATGTCTCTTTTTTCTTGAATGTAAGATTTATATGAGCAATAGAAGAAATGTAACTGTGTAATGACTATATGAATATTTTTTAAAATTTTTCTTGATAGCACTTTCTATATGAATACATATATAAAATTTTAAAAGTCCTTTGGATATTTTATATTTTACATCCGTATCTTAGATCTTGGATTATGAATGGAAAGAGGATCGTTTATCTGCGTAAGGCTATTGATAAATAACCTAAATTTTATTACTACTACTAGAAGGTTAACATTAACTTCAATATAATAATTAAAATACAATTATTTCTATTATCTGTAAGAGATCTTTAGGTATAACTATTTGTATAAACCATACACTGCCAAATCTTACAATACACAAGGTAAAACAGCTCATAGGCAGGAAAGTATAATAACATAATATTTATTACTGGTAGTAGTGCTTTCGATACATAATCCTCTTCAGCTACACAAAATATAACGAATATCACAAGTGTTCTGAAGAACGCCATACGTTCTATTGGATTTAAAAACGTTGCCGTGGCAACTCAAATATAAACAATTTACAAATGTATAATAATATGCATAAAGTATATGTAACATTACAGAATGTAATGTTACATATATGCATAATGTATATGTAACATTACAGAATGTAATGTTACATATACTAATATTACAGAATGTTAATATTATATAAACTTTAAAAATAACAAAAAAACATCAAAAAACAAATAATATTAATTTGGGGTGCTATATACATATGGGACTAACCCAAAAATTTTAATGTAACAATATTTATTAATGTACATTAGAATTATCGCACCATCTCCAGGCGTTACTTATTAATGCTGGATCAAGCTTATTAATTGTCTCTCTATTGCTCTGGCATTTATTGAATATACATAGTCTCTGTGATTCTTCCTCTGGTAGGGTTATGCTCCTTCCTTAACAGTTTGGTGTCATTCCAATAAACTTTGATGTCTGAAGTATGTGCACATTGGGCCAAGGTTGTATTGATGACTTTATTAGCTAAGTCCTTCTTATGTTCTAAAATGCGTTTCCTAATCGAGCATGCCGTATATCCAATGTAATCACTCTCAATATTAAAGTCATTATCGTGGAGTGGGATCTGGTATACTCCTGGGAAGTACGTGTCATCAATCTTATCCTTGTCGTTCCTAATGAGGTTAAAGAGGGTGTTGTTCCTATTGAACACAATTCTTTGGCCCATGATTCTTTCGAGTTTCCTCTTAAATTTCAATGATATAGTGTTTTACTAATTGATACTCTGCTAGAAGTAGGCCCATTACCAGAGGAAATTTTAACTGTGTACGACTTCAAGGCCTTGTACCCATCCATCAGGCTAGAACCGGCATGCTTACTTTTGTATAGATTTTTATTGATGCATCTCCCGCATGACCAGTGTGAACCAGGCCTTATTAAAACCATCTGTCATTTAATTGTACATAAGTCATACTTTTTTTTTGACGGTAAATTCTACCTCCAAACATCTGGTGTCCCAATTGGAAGCCCTATGGCGGGAGTTCTAGCCGAACTTGTAGTGAGGAGTAAGGAGGAACAAGTCTTACCAATCATCTCACCTAGAATTAAGCTCTATAAGAGGTACATCGACGATATTCTAATAATTTCCGAGAAATGCAACTATATAAATAACATCGAGGCAAGACTATCAGATGCAGCCCTGGGTCTGGTTCTGGTTAAGCAGAGAGAGAGAGCGATTCCCAGATGGAGTATCTAGACAAACATCAAGTTCCAAAGAGGTGAGTATGCTTTGTCTATTTACAGGAAGGACACTTATGTACTGTTATTCATACGGGCTGAAGCCAAGGAACCATGGAGCTATAAAATGGCAGCCTTTAGAGCCCTCCTCAATAGAGCCTTCACACACTGCATGATGGTAGAAAGTAGGCAACGTGAGGTAGAATGGATTATACATCAAGTGATAAAACATTGATACAGGGCGAGTACCATCAAGAAACTACTAGGAGAGATATCTAGGACTAAACCGTATAATAGCGACCAAAGAGACGATAGGAAAGTTTATTCCATGGATATTAACACTATATCATTGAAATTTAAGAGGAAACTTGAAAGAATCACAGGCCAAAGAATTGTGTTCAATAGGAACAACACCCTCTTTAACCTCATTAGGAACGACAAGGATATTCATTGATGATATGTACTTCCCAGGAGTATACCAGATCCCACTCCACGATAATGACTTTAATATTGAGAGTGATTACATTGGATATACGGCATGCTCGATTAGGAAACGCATTTTAGAACATAAGAAGGACTTAGCTAATAAAGCCACCAATACAACCTTGGCCCAATGTGCACATACTTCAGACATCGAAGTTTATTGGAATGACACCAAACTGTTAAGGAAGGAGCATAGCCCTACCAGAGGAAGAATCGCAGAGACTGTATCTATATTCAATAACCGCCAGAGCAATAGTGTGTGGTCCGAGGGCTAGGGCCTGCTGGAAAACGTCACTTCTCACCCGATTGTAACTTAGCGGAATTGACAATTTTAACGTCGATATCAGGTGCATCCTTTGTCCAGCCGGTCCCAGATACCCCGATCTCCACTATCACCCAAAAGAATAATAAACACACCGAATTCAAACTGTACAAGAACTCTAGTATTGTGCAGATGTTCGAGGAGTTTTATAAAATTATGTGACAGAGGTCGCAGTGCCAACTTCCCAGGAAAAGGGAAAGAACGTGTTTGTTTGTTTTTATCAAGAGGGAGAGACTGGGAATCCAGAAAAAGAAAGTCAGTTGGTTCCAGCCCGAATTGGAAGACAGTCTCCTCTCTTCTTTTCTTAGAGAAAAGAAAAACACGATCTGTACCCGGGCAAGCAATCAGTTCCAGCCCATGAGAGAAGCAGATTCCCCAGTGCCTTGTGGACAGACAACTCATCGGCTCATCAGAGCAAGAGAATCCGTCAGCCTGGTGAAAGAGTTTAATCTCTGACTTCGTTAGTTCTTCTGCGTCCCGACTCTTCAATAGCGCCATCCAACACTCCGTCTACTCCTCCAGGAGCTCCTTTCAGCCCTCTAATCCCGGACAGAGTCGCCCTACCAAGTACCATCTAGTGGAGGAAGCCAAATTGTAAAAAGGTATCTGTCCTCTGCTCTCCATTGTCGGTTACTTAATGTAATAAAATCTCTCTCCTTAATAAAGGAAGATGTTTGTTTTTACGAATGTTGTCTCAGTCCGTCCTTGTGTCCTAACTCTCGCCACTCATCCTTATTCACGTCTCACACCGCTCATAAGCCATTCGTCTGTTGAGAACCGCCCATTCGTTATTTTACGGGCACTGTGGGCCTCACATTGGTGTCAGAAGTGGGATAGAAGTAATTAATAGGGATAAAAAGTAATTAATAGAGGCCCTAAGAACGATAAAAGTGTCGGAGGAAAACCTTATTAACTTCGAGATGACTAGCGAGACACAGGACCCGACAGTATCTCGTACAGAGACGCCTTCCATGGGATCATTTGCCTTTACCGGCATGATACCCGCCTTTTCGGGTGAACCGACTCAACGCGTGTCGGACTTCTTTAGCGCGGTAGACGAAATCGCGACCTTAGGATCCTGGACGGACCGACAGCGGTTAGGCATTCCTAAATGCAAGCTCTCAGGGATCGCCAGGGACTATGCATGGCACGATTTCCAAATTAAAGATGTGACCGACTATCAAACATTTAAAATGCTTATGCTACAACGATTTGTAAAAGCGCCGTACACAATCCGACTCCAATAATTTCACACATGCACGCAACAGCGAGGAGATGTCCAAGCTTTTGCGGTTCGACTGCAGTCACTCGCTGCGGAAATGGCGATAGACATTAACGCCGCTAACGATCAAAAAAAGCAAATAATTGAGAGGTGTCAAAAAAGAGAAAGGGACGAGCTTTTGAGGGTGCAGTTTCTCAATGGCATTAACGAAAAAATTAAACGTAACGTAATGTCGCATGATCCAGATCTTCGAAGAGGCACTGTTAGTCGCCTCTCGTGAGGAAATGATATATCAGGTAATCGGTAAACCGAGACCGTATGTTGGGAAAATAGGTGAGGCTGGCCCAGTCTCAAGCGAGACGGGTACGGTGGAGCGAGCTTCGGAAAATATCGCTGATCTACGGCCGCCTTACAGCAAATCAGTGATAGATTCGCTCAATTAGAGCAAACCTCTGTACAGGTGAGATCGCAATTACAGACCAATTTATGAGCTACAGAGCCGCCAAAACCTCAGGCAAGTGCCACCTTACAGCAAATCAGTGATAGATTCGCTCAATTAGAGCCAACCTCTGTACAGGCGAGATCGCAATTACAGACCAATTTATGAGCTACAGAGCCGCCAAAACCTCAGGCAAGTGCTGCCACAGATGAATTAGACATAATCGAACAAAATAAAAATAATACGGAAGAAATGTTATCGGCGATTAGACAAATTTGGGATCGACTCGGTAGACTGGAGTATAGGCTGAGAAACGCGACAAACTCACATTCATCTACTCCCCCACAACAGAGAATGCGGCCTAGGAATCGGGAAACATTGTGTTACGAACCTCCTTCGCTAAAGTGCTCTTACAACATATCAGGAGTGAGAAAGATCGACTTCCACAAGCCACCACAACACAGGAATCCATCTCATAACACGTATAATCAATCTCGCTATTCGAGTTCCAAAAATTATTGGGAAAATCCTAAGCCGAGATTTGCGCCGTCTCAGAACTTTGGCGAGACACAAGGGGGTATCCGACACGGGAGCCTACCTCAGCCGCCACAGCATTTAAAGGAGACACGAGTACGATCTCGAGAAGCTCCACAACGAAATTTTCGAGGAAAACTCGCCGACGAAAGCATAGAAGGACGAATTCGCATCAAATACAAGACAAATCAGTCCACGAATCATCTATTAAGTTAGTTAAGGAACAACCAAAATAAAACTCGCCACCGAAAGCGTAGAAGGACGAATTCGCGTCAAATACAAGACAAATCAGTCCACGAATCATCTATTAAGTTAGTTAAGGAACAACCAAAAACAAAATCATATGTTATTCCTACGATAAGAGTAAATTATCGTTGTAACAATCAAGGGGAAACGAAAAATTTTAAGAAAATTCAAGGGTTTAAATCGGACGATAATTCTGAGCCCAATTTAAATTGCAGAGTTAACGGGCATAATGTTCAATTGACGGTAGATACAGGCGCAAACGTCACACTGTTATCCCGTAATTTCGTCAACAGACTATGAAAACGGATAGTTCCACCCAAAGGAATAGAATCGGAAGTATTAAGCGCTACGGGACATTCCATTCAAATATACGGAACATCCTACTTTACTTTTCAAATCGGCCCATTGAAATTTAAACACCCGTGTTAGGTCGTCGATCAACGAATATCCGAGCTATAGACGGTATATCAGGACGCGACTTAATTATGCGACACCGCTTAACGATTTCGTTATACAATTCAAGACTGATACTAGCCGACAGCACACAGGTAAATTTTAAGGGCGAAATATGCGCGATGTTTAAAAAATGTCAAATAAAAATTGACGACGACACAATGATTTTAACACAATTATTGTCTTTGGAATAAACCCCTTATTAATGTTGAAATTAAAACAAAGACGAAAAAGTCGTCATAGATTTCGGACAAGAAATATCTTTTAAAATAGAGGAAATACGGTTTCCATATTTGACTTATTCGAAAGCTTCGCTTTCAAGAATAAAAAAAAATATTATTTCGAGTAACTTAATCAATTTATCTATTCTTCCACCTTTTTGATTTTTAAGATTCAGCTCACAACATCAAACCAACGTCATTCCAAGCGAGACACATGATTGGATAAAAGTACAACCGCAAGCGCTGCAGAAATTTAAAAGTAGAAATTTTGTCTGTTCTACTTTTCTGTTCACAATTTGCCGAGCAGTACGTTACAAATAGGAAGTGACATCATATTTGGGCGTCTGTTGTCTGTTTCTGCAGTAGATTCTGGTGATGTGGAATCCAGGCTTTACGATGTATCCACCACACCAGAAATCGTTCACTTATGGCTAGAGTAGGTTTTACCAATGTAAGACTATATTCCACGCTTTCGTTCTTCATACGAAAGAAAACATTAGACTGTAGTATAAAATTAATCATTGGTATAAGGATTAAGTTTATGCACGGCTATAATAAACGTGACGCATTAAAAACATAAAATATTTATAATACGAACAGGCCATATAATAAAAAATATCGTGTAAATGATTAAAAGGCGCATAAATCATAAGCGATACTGGATTCTGCCCCCACCAAAATATTTAATTCGGCTATTTTTCTCATTAAATAGCTGATTAATAAATAGGCTACTTATATTATCACGGCAGAAATCTTGGTTTATATTTTGTTTATATAATAACACCGTAAAGATTTTACTTTTTTACCTACTTTTTCCTTTATATAAATTGAATAAAATATTTATAACGGAAATGGCCGAAAGGTAAATTGGAAAATGATTTAATTTATAAAATTATTAAATTTTATGAAGTTAATATATAAAAATTATTTTGAAATTTTAATAATTTTATGATTGATTAATTCTGTATTCGGTTTTACATTGTTTTAATTGGCATTAAAAACATAAAATATTTATGTTTGTGTGTGTGTGTGTGTGTGTGTGTGTATATATATACACATATATCAGACTCTCGCTTAACCGGCTCCTATGAGACAAGACTTCCAGCCGGATAAACAACTGCTGTAGTCGGCTAGTCCGAAAACACAAAAAATAGCAGTTAGAAGTTATAAATTAAAAAAAATATATATATTGTATATAAACAATAAGTTAAATCGGTAATCTTCATTCGTCTTTTGATTTAAATTCGTTTTTTAAAATAAAATCATAAGAATTATACTATCGGCAAATGCATTAATCCGCTATTCATTAGATCATATTTTAGTTTGGAGCGCTTTCTTTCTTTCCGGATGAACCATCGGTTACGGTCCTTCCCATAGCGTTTTAATTTTGTTTTCCCGCTGGAAATTTGATCGGCAGAAAAACTCCACCAAAATGTAGTCGGTTAAAGCCAGACCGGATAACAGCGATTCTACTATATCGCCATATAAAACAGCGCTAATTAGTAATTAGCTAAAAATTACGGAACATCACCGAAAATTTCTTAAATCTCCTTAAACATCGAGTAAAGACGAGATCAAATCTGATGATAAAACACTTTGGCTTTGGCAAAAAGTAAAACAAAAGGGGGGGTGGATTTCAAACTAATTTTAAAATAATTATTTTCAGTTTGATCAGATTATAGTAATTCAATTAATCATATTTAAAATTTGTAATATATCTAATTAAAATATCATAAATCTATATTATACAGGGTGATGGAAAAGTCACGCCTTCGATACACGGTGAAACTGACAGTTTAATCTATAAAATATTTTTTAAATAGGGTTTTTTTTGTCTGTGGCCCGTTAGATCGGGTCACCAGTCGCAGACCACGGTGTCGAGTCGGAGCAATCACACCTTTCACGGCGTCTTTATTGTCGAGAAGATTTTTACATCGAATGGCGATAGTAGGCCACAGGTCTAGATTTTCCACAGGCTTGTATACGAGCGAAACCATTGTAGATGGTTTTCGGGAGAGCGGAAGTGTTAGCGCTCGGACGGTCCGACTGTTTCGACTGAAGATGATCCGTCTGAGATTTCTTTGTTTTCCAAGAAAGTCACCGGGGAAACTTTCTAGAAAGCGCCGACTATCCTACGGGAAAGCCACAATTTGGGTGGCCCGACTTTTCTATCATCCCGTATAAGTAATTACGAATAATATCCATTAACGAAATTTTATAGATGGAAAAAACTTTTTTACCGAGGTAAAGGAAGAAAGAATGTCATTTTAAGAATTATTTTCTTACCCGATAGAAAGTATCTAAAGAAGCTATCTACCAAATTTAATTAATTAGATGTAACGTGGTAGTAGCCTAAGTACCGCTACACAAAATTTCGATTACCTAAACAAGAATTTTAAAGCCAAACGTATAAAACGTAAATATTTTTATTAAAAGAAGGACAATGTGTATTTTCTGGTGCACCATAGACCATTGGTGGTGGCCATGCTTGGGCTGTGCGGGCATCTACGTGTGTATTTTCTTAAAAGTTTTCTATAGGATCAGCTTCGATGTTTCGAACTGCTAAGAAACTATTCATTTTATTCTTCGGCTCGAATTAAAAATATACAAAGAATATGCGCACTAAATATCCATTGGTACTCGGGCTGTTTTTTAATCGTATTATAAAACTTAAATTCTACAAATCAAATTTACTTTTCCTTCTTTAATTCGATTATAAAATTATGCTTATTTCGGGATCTCTCCTAATTTAAAATATGGTAGGTGTCATTTTTAGAGTTACCTGGATTTTACCTTACTTTTTATCAACCATTGACCGAGATATTAGCGATAAATAAAACTCGAAAGATTAAATCATCTACTTATGAAAATATTCTCAGAAATACCGTAAATGATAAGTTTTGAAAAGTTAAAATAAAAAAAAACGATTGCCATTTAAGAGAAAACAGATGAAAGCCATGCCGATATTATCAAATTGCATTCAAAATTAAAAATGATTACGAAAAAATCAGAATTTTTAAAATTAAAATATTATACGTAGAATAATTTAGAAAACAAAAATTAATGGTGAAAAGAAAATTTGTGGTAAGTAAATTTTTTGTGTATGTCGGAGGAAAGAAATACAAAATAAGTGAAGGCGCTAAAAAATATCCTATATAAGTTACAGTAACTGAAATTTATTGTTTAAATAACTGTATATAATTAAAAATTATACCCGTTTAGTAGTAAATCATACGGTTAAAATAAAAAAAACGATTGCCATTTAAGAGAAAACAGATGAAAGCCATGCCGATATTATCAAATCGAATAAGAGAAAAATAAACTATTTTTGCATAATTTATATAATCGTAACCTGGCCGTATTCCATATAAACGTGTGGTAATAAGTACTTGTACTATTAATTTACTCGGAAATGAGTGTCTGACCGTAGCCGTTACCGGTTACTTACTAATATTTTTTCAAATATAATAAGATTTTATAAATATTATAAAAAAAACACTTTCTTTATCGCAGCGAGTTACGGGTTACCACGTTTTTGAATAAATCGAAAATATTGGAAAAATTATGGAGCCATTAAGTATTTAGATGACGACTGCTAAAATCTACCATCGGCGCCTAACTATCAAAATTTTCATAAAAAGAATTGTTGGCGAAATTGCTGTATAGATTTTTTTTAAATCACTTTCTTTATCGCAGCGAGTTACTGGTTACCACGTTTTTGAATAAATCCAAAATATTGGAAAAATTATGGAGCCATTAAATATTTAGATGACGACTGCTAAAATCTACCATCGGCGCCTATCAAAATTTTCATAAAAAGAATTGTTGGCGAAATTGCTGTATAGATTTTTTTTAAATTCAAACTAAATATTTATGCGCTTAATCCTCTCGTTATTTTTTAATTAAATTTTTCTTGTCCGAGGAGCTATGCGGAAAGTCGAAAGACGGTATACGAATATGTACGAAATGACTTCTGATCGGTATCAAAAAATGATAACAATTATCAAATATTTTAAGAAAAGAAAAATATTAACAATAGATATTTCTCGTAGCGCGGTGTTACACGATAGATATTTCTGGAGATACGATAGATATTAGTGGTAGTGTAGTGGCAGAATGATGGAGAGTTTTTTTTAAATTCAAACTAAATATTTATGCGCTTAATCCTCTCGTTATTTTTTAATTAAATTTTTCTTGTCCGAGGAGCTATGCGGAAAGTCGAAAGACGGTATACGAATATGTACGAAATGACTTCTGATCGGTATCAAAAAATGATAACAATTATCAAATATTTTAAGAAAAGAAAAATATTAACAATAGATATTTCTCGTAGCGCGGTGTTACACGATAGATATTTCTGGAGATACGATAGATATTAGTGGTAGTGTAGTGGCAGAATGATGGAGAGTGCCAACACACTACGGGAAATATCTAGCGTGTCTCCAAATTGCTTTGTTTTAAACGGAAGATTATATTTTAGAAAGATCGTATTTAAAATTTTGTCTTAGTCCGACTGATAGGAGATTTACGATACTCGTATCAGTTAGTGTTACTATCGAACACTACATTGGACAGCGTGCGCCGATGTGGATATAGTTTTTTTTATAGCAACGGCCAGTAAAAACGCTAAATTCCACTTTTTATTTATATTGTTAATGGTAATATTTCCTATAGAAATTTGCCTAGGCTTTGTTTAAAGCCTGCCGGTTTATTTCCTACCTGATATAAAGTATTAAGTAAGAATTTTTTGAATGTTCTTTCTAAAAATGAAAATTTTATAACCGTGTTTTAAATAAGCGCGGAGATATTCGAATGGGTTAAAAAATTTTTACAGGTTAGAGGGCGTAACTTGGTAACGGTGAAATGGTATAAGCCGTATTTGTCATTTAATTATAATATTCTACAATATTTTGTCAGATATATTATTCCGGCTTTAGTAGTTAGCCAGAAATTTGCATAAACGAATTTATTTTAAGCTATTTTATCCTCTTAATATCTAACGCGCCACCATAATATCAAAAAAAGAAAACAATGGTATTTGGATAATTATCACCACCACAAAAAAAAATCCATAATGACGTACGCTGGCCACTTTGGATACTTTTTGGTGAAAGCTTATTTATATATAAATATTTAATAATATATATATATTTAGCATACGAATTTGAATACATTAAGGATTTTTGTAGCTAACTTTAATTTAAAGCCTACATATAACAAACGTACTTTTACCATTAAGCGATTTAAACGCGTATTAGAGTACCCATATTTTCATAGGTAGTCATTAATGCCATTATTGTTTTTAAATAAAATGGAATACAGAATTTTGTTGAGCCGAAAATCTTTCGTAGTTCCTGGAGGAATGGCGCTACGTTTCGGTCAGCCTACTCTATAATAGTAATCGTACGCTGTGGAACCATCTAGTGGCGGTTTGAAATTTCCCGAAGGTCAACCTTACTATAATGAATTAATAGTAAAAAAAATTCTTAAACCATCGAACTTCGTTTTAAGGCCAAAAACATTTAATTACGAATATGGGCGTTTCGATGGTTTAAGGGTGACGGTAAGTTTTATTAAACCTTCAAAAATGGTGGAAATAATCGAATATAAATCGAAAATTTTTAAGTGAAAAATAACATCTGTTAGAAGGATTAACCATCCAACTTGTAAGTCTAATGCTCGAAATATTACTGGATGTATTTAAATTAAATTTATATTATAAATCGGCGATTAACAGTAGAGAATTGGTAGTGAGAATCTACCAGAAATTTACATAAATAGATTTAATTTTATTTAAGAATAAGGGATGGCAGAAAAATGGTAGCTAGCCACGTAAGATTAGTTTTAATCGATTGTCAATAACTAGAATAATCATTTGAAAGAATTTAAAATTACCTAGAGGTCATTCTCAATCTATCATTATACATAATGGGTGTTGGAGTGGGCAGCTGGGGAGATGTATATGGTCGCCAATTATCGGAGGATACGCCCAAGGCCATTTGTCTTAACTTCCACGTTTCTTGGAGAACTTGCATTCTGGCTTGTTTCCTCCATTTCGCTCTCCGATTCTGGAACCACACCTGCAATTTAATTTTTGTAAATTTCAACTGGTAGCGCTTTTGAATATATATTCATTTAATTTACAACTTGGAAATACTTTCCCAAAAATTCGAATATCGCCATAACAATCGCATTCTCGATAAGAAAAAGAATATTTTATGCAATTTTTCTCGATTAATACCGAAGATAAAAACAAGTTTTCGCTTTAAAAGTTATAAAAATATGGAATTATTACTTTGCATTCTAGCAAAGTAATAATTCCATATTTTTATAACTTTTCCAAAGAAAAATCATTTTTAATTAATTTATTTAGACTTTAAAGTCGATAGAAAAGTTAACTTTGGCGAAATTGCGTAATTTAAACCATTTAATCGAAGCTCCATGGAAAAACGCACTTACAATTTTTTAATGATACTACCGCATTTAACTAACAAGTAAGATTTCTAAAGCCTACTAAGAAATATTACAACTTCTTTTATGAATCGAATATTTTTAGCGTGTGTTTTTATTTAAAGCGTCGTTTCGTGAACGAAATCATCGTTCACGAAACAATCTTCAAAAAATTGACAATCAAATTCTCTCGCGCATAAACTGTAATAAATTACCATATAGTATTGCCGTTTGATTACATTATAATGCCGCCATAGTTTCCTGTATTTTCGATAAAACTATAAAGATGAAACAACGAAATTCAGAGAGCGAATAACACTGTAGATGATCAAAAAATTTGTTTGAATTTTAATAAATATTAAACGAAACATTTCTGGTGATAAGTGCTGTTCGTTAGGATTTATTTTTATTTTAAGAAAAAATAATGTAAATGGTGAGAATTAACTTGTTAAGATGGAATTAAAATAAGAAAAAAACCAGAGAAAGATAAAAATAAAAAGTGATACATAAATAATACCTATTAGATTTAAAAATTATATTTGTTCAAGTTAAAATTCTTCAAATTCACTCTATTCGATTTTATAGTTTACTTGGATGATATATTCGCATTTCTTTCCGATAAACAATTACGTCACAAAACAAATAGACAAGATAACGCCATTCTGTCTTACGCTCCTAAGTCGAGACAGGTGTGAGAAAAACACGATCGTTTCGAATTTATTATGGACAATTGGAATTGACTGCTATTAACACGAGAAATTTCATTTTTCACTTTTGTTCCCAACAAATAGATAAAAGTCCAAAACTCCAGTTAATTTTATTTTAAATATATTCCTGGATTTTTTGTGTATTTTACCACTTGTTTTTCAATTACACTTTATTAAAATTCTTTCTTAATATGTCCGAATTTGTTTTTATGGACTAGTCAGAGTTTTCGAGGTTTCTCTTTTTGTCTTTAGTATACGAACTTATGGTTCTATTTATTTAAGCTAACGATTCTTATGCCTATGTCATTTCTCTCAAATGTTTTTATCACCTATGTATTTCATCTGTTTAACACGACTTCAATTCTTAATTTCTTTATTCTTTGGTATGTTTTTTTCACAAATTGCCTAACCAATTTTGTCATCGGAAGGAAATTGTATCTAGTTCGATTGTCAAACCATAATATGATATTACTTCGAGAAATACGCTACTAATTCGGTGAATATATCCTTCGACTACCGTAAAGATTTGGTATAAAAAGACTTAACCTGAACTCTGGCTTCGGAAAGATTTATAGTTCTGGCCACATCTTCTCGAAGGAACACATCGGGATAGTGAGTCTTTTGAAACAGAGCTTCCAGTTCGTTCAGCTGTTGTGGACTGAAAGTAGTACGACTACGACGCTGCAATATTTGATTATTCATCAATGAGATTGAACATAAATTTCCATCCAAAATTTTCCATAAATATACCACTTACTTGTCTTCTACGAATTAATAAACAATCTTGTACACATATACTGGTAGGACCGTGTGAAAGCAGAGGCAAAGAGGATGGATTGCTTAGATATGGAGAAGTCATCTATAAAAATGAAAATTTTACCTTTCAGTAAACTTTTTTCCAATAAAATCTGAAATTGGTAATTAGTTTCTGAAAGTTAAGACGCTAGTCATCAGCCGTTTCACGCTATTGTACCGTTTCATAGATTAATGGTTGGAAATAATTCGAAATAAATGATTATAACGTAAAAAGTTGTTTAATTCCTTTTTAAAGAGCGCTTTAAATCCATTTTAACTGATTTATTCGAAGATATATAAATTAAAAATCATTTATAGTTGGACGTTAGCGTAGAATGTTTAGGAAAAACTTTACTCACTTGGCTCGGGAATGGCAACCGTTTGATGGTAGAAAGCGACAGAAGCAAAAATTGTCTGTACGAATCACCGATCCAATCTTTTATGCTCGTCACCTGTGTATCGAGAAGAAATTTTAATATTGGTTCGCGTCCCATGATTCTCCGCGACCAACTTGGTGGGAAAACACGAGGTTTGGTACAAAACCAATCAGGTATAGTGTAGCAGTGGCTCGCTTTGTCGGTGTCTCATTTCTAATTACACTAAACGGTTGATAATATAGAAAGCTGCTTTGTCATCGGATGGTGCTCGATGAATAGCTCCATGGGAGGTTAATTATTAGAAAACCACATTCGATCCGATGATAAATGTGACAATTAGATTGGCCTAGCTTTTCCAAAATTTCTTTTCTTCTAACGCGGCCGATTTTCGTCTGTTTCCGAAAAAAACACAAAATTTCTTCTTTCGACGACATATTAACAAGAGAAAATTTTTGATGAGACCAACGTCAGTAATTCAGACGGTTGTTCTCAATTTTGTCCGAAACAAATATTTTCCTTCCAATGGTTACATTTCAGAATAATGATGATAATATCAAAGTACCTTTTTTAGATGATTATTTTTGTTCTTAAATCGCATTAAATATGACTAAAGAGTTAATATATATTAATAAATTATGGCAATTTATTTATAGAAAAAAAAAGAATTTTAATTATAAAAAGAACTTATGTCGACCTTTTTGTTCTTCGGGTAAAAGTTATTGCGATTGTAAGCTGATTCTTGAATATCATAACCAATTTGAGTAAAAGCATCGACAAACCAACATCCTTGTTGCTAAAGTAACAAAACTTTAGTTGATATCATAGTTGTATCGAGTATATTGTTAATCTGGACATCCGACACTCTTAAAGAAAATCTGTTCTGGGAAATACGATATTATAACCTCATCTTCATTATAAATATTAAATATTCGGTTGATATTTAATGTTTATAATGGTATTATCATAGAAAAAGAATCGAACGAAAGACTTTCCAACCCGGATTTTTCAAATAAATAGAGAAACATTTTCGGATATGTCAGGTGGCTTAAGTTGGCCAAAGAGTTAAGTGTGGCCTAAATGTATCCGAAAGCATTCTTTCGGATATACTTACGCCACAGTGTCTTTCTCAGAAAATTGTATCGCATACTCCATTCCCATTTTTTTTTCCTGTATAATTTGATTTTATTTTTTACTTAATTCCAGTCGACCAGTTATCTTGGCCAAGTGGAAATTTTAGCTTACAGTTAATAAATCGAGAAAGAAAAAATTATAACGAATCGTTCTATGCACTTTTAAACGTATAATTCCGCGTTTGGGCAGCATTGTTTTTTTTATTATTATTCGATTGCAAACATTTGTCGAAGGCAAATTAGGAACAGATTTATAAGTAATTTCACAGTTTTTGTAAGAAATGGCCTTCCCCATTCCAATTGTATATTAAGTATGCCACTTTGATTACATTATTTCTAATCGATTTAAAATTCGTCTTCGTCTTTATCCGTTAAAATTTCTGATTTATGGGAATCCCGAAGCAACTTTTTTAAAAAAATCTGAAATACAATAGTAAGCGAAAGAAAATTCGAAAAATGAATAAGTACAGTTGGAATAATCCAGTTAAAAAACATCGTCATAAGCGCGTAATCAATTTTTCCTTTTCCCCAATTATTCCGACCGGATGATGAAATGAAATGTGATTTTGAAAATTTTTCTAAAAGTTTATCCTATGAAAATTACAAATTTTCGAAAATTTGCCACTCGTGATTTTCGACCACCGAAATCGTGTCTGGGAGAAAGCCAAAGAAAATATTAGATATAAAACTTCATTTTAGTTCGACTGAAATTTGGTGGTAACGAAATTATGTACATTAAATACGTGTTTGCGCAATCATTGTTTCGTAAAAATAAAAAAGACTATTCTACAGATTTTGAATCTTTATTGGAATTAAAAATTACAATTTACGTAACTATACGGGAAAAACAATGTTTAGATAATGTTTATAAAGAATGAAAAATTACGTAGCTCATCGTATTCTTTTTTTTTTTTTGGTTAAAACCAGACCATATTAATGCAATTAAGTGGATTAAGGAACTAGGAGAAATCGATCTTTAAGTGGGATATAGTTGTGTTATTTATGTTATTAGAAAGACATTTTACCAGCTTTCGATTGTCCGAAAAATAGTTTTCCTTACCACACGTGTTGATTGTATTTTTGGCGCGGCTGGCCGTTGTTGTAATAAATTAATATTTACCGAAATAAATTTCTTTTTTCCGGTCGAATTCTCATTTTATTAATTCCGAGTAACGCTTATATAATATTTATATTAATTCCGTTTATATAGACAGTAGTTATAATTTACACCGATAAATTTAATTATTTTTATACAAATTAGCTGGAGATTTATTCGCTTCGACTTTCCGAGATAAAATTAAAAAAAAAAAAAAAACGAAAAATAAATAAATTTTAACGGGCGAAATATGGACGCAAGGTGCGTTGGCAAAAAATAATAAAAATTATGGAAAATAATTTTTTTATTGAATAAAATTTATCCGGATATACAATGTACGGTAATTAAGAAAAATATTTCTATTTTCAATTTATTCTTAATATTTTTCTAGTCGATTAAAAGTAAGCGAATAGACGAATAGAGATTGATTAGTTTCTACTAATTACGCTTCTGTATAGAAGAGAATAGAACCAGGCAAGAACAGAATTACTCCAATGACATCATAATAGCGTATTGACTCACCTCCCTCCTATTAATAGAGCCGAGATGTTATTCTTTGTTTTTTTTATTCGCGGTTCCTCTTTTGAAAATTCTGTAATTACAAACGAGCGGATTAATAGGCCCGAAATAAATGGGGGACAATATTACTATTAAATCAAATGGGGATTTAATTTATCTGCTTATTAACAAAATATCCGCCGGTTATTAAAATCTCCAATATTCTTCGTTCGGCCAATCGGAAATGAATTTTTCTTTATCCCAACTTTGATTAATTTTTATTTATCCCCACGCCAATTACTTTATAATTCTTGATTAAAATTTTCCAAATTATTTGAATTAAACTTTTTTTATTTGGCCGAAGAAGAAGGTTATATTTGATCAAATTTAATTATCGTATGGTAACAAATATTAATAATTAATCAAAAAAGTTTGTTGTAAAACTTTCTGGTAAGTTACGCTTGGTTTCTCGACGAGACGCTAGTTTTATCTTGGATCGCGCTAATAGTTTCCGCGGATCTGGCTTCGTAAATGGAAAATTATCTTTCGCGGTCTTCAAATTGTCATTAAAATTATCTAGGTTACGACCAATGCCCGAAGTCTAGCCAGTTCTAGATTTGGCCCGAAATAGACGAGAATTTGGGGCCGGGGACGAGCGTGCGTGGCCAATTGTCCCAGAAAAAGTGGCCGAAGCTACGAGCCGATCGTACCAATTGTAACTCGTTACCGCTGTGAAAATCTTTTCAGTTAAAGTGGAAAAAATTATTTCCGAGACAAAGAGAAAAGCTAATCGGTATTCGAGTAGTTTTATTTAAATCGAAAAATTAACCGAGCAAAAAATGTCTTTCCAGTTGAAAAAAACACCAGAGAAAGATTTTTAGTGAATAGTTTCAAATATCAGACCAAGAAAAAAATCATACCAAAGAAATGACAAGCACTACTATTTCTTATAAGAATTTGAAAGTTCTTTTCTTAATGTTAATCTGAAAAATAATGCACGCGCTTTGCTCTAAATTTGCACGCGCTTTGCTTTCATTCTTCGTCTGACCGAGCAGACGACTTACTGCCTGGCGTCGTTCGAAAATTGCGGGCACTGCCGAACAAAAGGTGAACTACACGACGGGCTAAAAACTTGTAACCCGAGCTAAATCGAAAAAAATAATAATAATAATAAAAAAACGCAAAACCAAATAATTAAATAAATACCATACGTATTAATTTATAGCTACAAACAGGGCCGACGGAAGTGGGTGCGTCGGTTGTGCCACCGCGCCAAGACGCTAAACTAAAGGGGGCGCCAAAAAATGATTGGAAATAAGAATCCCTAGATTTATAGAATAGTGCATTCTGCAGCTAGAGCTAATCGGATATAAAATGGCCAAATCGGCCATTTTATATCTTATTAGAGAGGGAGTTAGCGTTACGTTGGTGGGCCTTCTGGTGATTTTTTCAGAACACGTCTTGTTGTAGCGCTGTAAATTGTTCTAATCGAATAGAAAAGCGTCGTAGACGCTTTCCTTGACCTCGGGGTAAAAAATTACAGATAAAAAGAAGTGATTAAAAAATATTAGAAAAAACTTTTCCAAATGCGATCTTCGTTGGCCAGGTATTTAACTGCTGTATTTATAAATTAGAAAAGAAATATAGAATTATACTTTACTTTCCATAAAGTTACCCATGATTATTGCCGGGAGTAATTTCTTTAATTTTCTAAAGCGATGCTAAATAAGGATAATTTTGAAACTAGAACTTTATGTAACATCGCTTTTCGGCCATTTCTTTACTAAAATCGCTAATGGGCCATAGGGAATCTGTTTCTATTTAATATAAATCTCAAATAATACAATCGCTTCGATTACTTATAAATAAAACCCCGATAATTTTTTTATATGTAAAGCCATTGGTCAGTTTAGTGTTCGGGTAATGCTGTAACGTGGCGACGAAGTGATATAAATAAAATACAACTGGAAATTTTTATAGTATTATCGCTTTAGTCTTTATGGTTTTTTCACTCGGCCGTACTCCCGAAAGTTAGTACTTTAGTAAGTTAGTACTAATCATTTTGAAAGATTTATTGTTAATTTATTTTTCAGAACCATTTCACCGATGATCAGTTTGAAAATAATAGAAAAGATGGCAAGAAATTGCTACGGTGAAATGCTGTACCAACTATATTTGATCATCATCATTTAGAAAAATAAACATAATTAATTTAGACTGATTTAATAAATGTGGTTGTTAATTATAATTAAAAATAAATAAATGACGAAACAAAACTTTATTTTTGTACGAGTAAATCTACATAAGAAAACATACGGTACTGTCGTTTACTGGAGACAGTAAAAAGTAACGCGTTAATTTCGTTACGAATAATGCGAGTTAAACATTTTCCTAAAACGATTACGCATTATTTAAAATTCTTTGGCATGTTTTAAAATTTCTGAATGCATTTTTTTTTTTCTAATATGGTTGTACGAATGCGAATTATGTATTTCTTGCAAAAATTCTACAGTACCGTACGGCGAGCGATGGTCAAAAGGATATAAAATGGCGGCTGCGGGTCGGGGTACGCTACTCTATATATGTAGGGACTCTAATTGGAAAAAAATTATTAATTTTTTTAAAGTAATTAATATTTTACGTTAGGTTCTATAATTTTTAATTTCCAAAATTAAAAAAAAATGACACTAGCGTATAAATATTTAATACAAAAATCGTATTGTGTAAAATAATAATAATGTAGTTTCGAAAAGTAAATAATTTATGGCGGTGGCGCCAAATCAGTTTGTGCGCCAGTACTGGCTACAAAGATGCGCTTTATTATCGATATATTAAAATAAAATTAATAAGGAATAAAGATATTTAAAACTCTGCCTAGTTTTTGAGAACTTTTTAAACAAACGATAGATTCGCATTAAAAGTTATCTATGTTACGGACAATACGGGCAACAAAATCGGACGCGGTAATAAATTTCACATTGTTTATCACATGGACGGCTCCATAGGAATATTGCTGTGGTATGATCGGAAAAAGTGATCGTCCCTCTCCTTTAAGTCGATTTCATCATCATTTTGATAGAATTATAAAATCTTATTAATAATACATTTGTTAACATTAATTAAAACAGTTAATAATATCTATCTTTCAAAAATATTCTAGTTGATCACCAATTAAGCTTATTTTGTTATAAGCTATATGCCTAGGAATGGCCGAAATAAACTTATTTTAATAATTATTTTATAGTGTGTGTCAATTTATTAAAGATTTTAATGTAATTAATGGTGCGTAGATATAATTAAACGTCGATTATCCGGAGTAATTGTTGTCGGGTGTCTGGATAATCGACGCTTTACTGTAATATGATTAATTTTTTTAAACTTACTACCATGCCAGATTTTATTTGTCACTATTCGTAATAGTATTAATCACGTAATCAATCGTATTAATCACTTAATACAATTGATTACGTCTATAGCGTATATAATGCTGAAAGCGTTTTATATTTATTATAATAAAATATTAAAAATTTACCATCTGGGACAGAATTGTTCATAAATATGGTATTTTTATCTTATGGGAAAATACAAAAAATAAATCAGTAATGTATTACGATAAGAGTGCTTCAAGAATCCCCTCTCAGTGGTTTGTTATTCGTTCTGTATCTTAATCCTGTCTTTTTCATTACCAAATCTTCTCTGATTGGCTATGCTGATGATCTAAAATTAGTAAATACTGATATTTCTGTGATTCAGGTTGATGTCCGGTTACTGTACGAATGGTCAAGTGATAATAATTTAGTCTGGAATTTGGAGAAAACTCGTTATATGTACTATACTTATTCCAATGAGATTCCTTCTCGATTAAATATTAATGGAGTGAATATTATATATACAAAGAAGATTTTGGATCTAGGGATTTGGTTTGACTCGAAATTATCTTTTAGATATCACATTGAATATATCGAGAAACAACTTAAGATAAGATCAGGGATTATTTTTAGAAACCTTTTTTATTTAAAGCTTAGCTATATTAAGAGATTAATTTTTTCTGCATTTATACTGCCCGTGGTCGATTACGGAATAATTATATGGTCTTCAACACCTAAGACTTACCTTCAAAGAATTTCGAATATTTTGGAAAGATTTAAGTGGACAGTTATTAAAACTTCTGATGATCAAAGAAATTGGCTGAATAGTTATAATTCAATTAACACAAGAGTTTTGTATTTTGATTCGATTTATTTTTATTATTTGTTTAATTATAATTTCAGTTTATTGGAAGAAGGAATTACAATTCCCAACTCGAAATTTCGAATTAATCATTTCATGGCACCAAAGTTCAATAGACTAAATGTAACTATTCGTTCTTTTCCGACTCGCTTATTTCTTAGTAGATATATTGATGTTGTATCTGAATTTTTATATCTAGATATTTCAGCTTTTAAAAATAAGATAAATTACTATACCAAGAATGGAGAATGGTCCTATGAACTTGGACCAATTCCAGAATAATGCTTAATAATTCTTTATGTGTGATTTGTTTATATTATATTAATATATTTAATGTCGAGCGAAGATTAATCTTATTATTATAATGTATTTCCATGATGAATGTTAACCTTTATAATGTATTTTTGTGATTGAATGTTAACTTTTATAATGTACTAGTGACGGCTGTGATGCAATGTTGATTACTAAAGCTATTGTAAATAAATAAATAAATTGGTTAGAGAAATCTTACAAAAAGGCGTCGCTATCCTTTTTACCTCTGAGGGAATCTTTTTCATTTTATTGGAAGAGTAAGTTCTATAGGTGGACGCACAGATTAGGTATATATAGATGGTCACTCCCTATACTTTCTATATTAAAAATTGGCGACCGATCAACCAATCAGATGCCAGCACCACAGCGCCGCCTTTGTCTTAGCGAAAAACTATAAATCACGTGACTTGCATCATGGGCGATTACGCATGAGCGAGTAATCGTGTGATATGACGTACCACATTGCTCGCTTTATCGTGACGTCATTTCGCTCAAAACATAGCCCACTAGAAAGACAGGCCCCGATGCGATGTCATTTCGATGAGGTCGTGAACACAATGGTCCGAGTATCAACGTGTTTTACAAATTACTTTTCTCTTACGTATTAAAATGTATTATTTTTTACAAATATGAAACATACAATTGGTTGAAAAATGTCTTTGTTAAATGTAATTAAAACTTTTGTAAAATACATGTACATTTTTTTTTTTTAATCTAAGACGTCTGATCTACTTGGAATACTGGTTAAATTTACTCTGCATTAAATATATTTTAATGATGATGCTGATTGAGTTGTTAATTATTAAACCTTCTAAGAGTATAAGTATTAATAATAATGTGCACATAATATAAAGCTTTTAATTGTATATATTCTATTATTTTGTAGTTTACTGCAACAGAATGACATTTTAAAATCTTAATTTCTCAAAAATATTTAAAATGCAAACATGTAAATAAATATGTACTAACAACTAATTAAATTATATATTTTAATTTCAAACCTTTCTTCCATAAAATATAAACAGAGAATAAATAAAATATATAACAAACACATTTTCCTTACTATAAACTTAATTTCTGGTACACAGTTTTTTTTTCTATTACAGTTTTTTTCCGATTTATGCAGCATATTATTTTTATATTTGATGTAATTATTTAATAAAACTTTACAGGTTAGCAGACATATGCTCTCAAGTTGAGACAACAAGGTTTTTTCACAATTGCATATTTCTGAGGTGCCAATTTGAAGTTGGCTGATCTGTACACAACAAAGTTTATGTAGAACAGCAAGTTGATTACCTGATTTTAAAAAGTGGTCTTCATGACAGGAAACAATATTTTTTAACAAATACCAAGTTATGCTTACAACTGTTACTACTAATTCTGAAGGGAGAGTCAATTTTCCTCGATCTAGTGCTTTGATCAGT
>AYEL01079316.1:0-14052 GCA_000484575.1 Olivierus martensii
TTAGCACTAGAAGTTTATGCTCTTTTTCTTCGGTACGGGACAAGCAGGTTGTATTAATTTTATACTTTTATATGTTCAAATAACTCAGTTAATAAAAAGTAATACTTTAAGTAACTATGGATTCATTTTTTGATTTAATTGATGCTGTTTTAGACTGGTTAGACCGTAAGGAACTTCATTTTCATATAAGTTTTAATACGACGGATAAGGGCAATTTTTCACGAAGACCGAGTCGTAACCCGAGATCAAGCCCGGAGTTTAACCCGGACTTGATAAATATACTAGTACTTAACTTATGACAATTCAAAATTTATTGACAGAATTGCATTCACCAATCACAGAATTTACTGATTAAACAACTGATGTAATCAATAAATTCTGTAATCGGTCAATGCAATTCATATGAATTTGAGTCCCTGAATCAAATAGTTTGATACACATAAAGCACCCTTTTAGTGTGATTTTTTGTAGTTTTGTTTTTATGTTTATTAAAATAATGAAATGTATAATATTAAAGAAAATATTAACAATAAATTTTTAGTGAGAAATTGATAAATTTTGGGAATTTACAACTTATAATGGGTATGATTTGAACCAAACTTATTTCATATGTTAAGAATACTTATTTTCCTATAAATATAAGTATTCTTATATATAATTTAAAAATTATTTTTAAATACACAATTCTACATTAATATACTGCAGTGTTGGCCGATGGTCACATGGAAATGCTTCAGCTTTCTACTCTGGAGGATCCAGGTTTGAATCTTGGATTCCACCCCTTGAAAATGTTTATCATAGGGCCGATTGTTTAAATGCGTTCTAGACCTCAGCGGCAGTCTGAACTACGGTTTTATAAAATTTGCATTGCATAAATGAAGCGTCTTAACAAACATGGCTCAGATGAGGTCTAGAAAACTGGTTTCTAAAGTATATTTCTAGACCAGCCACTAGCCAGGTTTAGAATCTAGACCGTGTCTACCTGCGCATGCATTAAATTTTCATAGTCTGTAGATTCCTCCACGCTTAATTTGAATTTTTATTGAGTGAAATATGATTTAAAGAATATATTAAATATTTTAAGTGTAATTTAAAACATTCTTCATTTCTTCACTTTGAACTTCCGCCCACATTACTGGCGTTATCGAGAGAGCCCGAGATACTGATTAGCTGAAAATTTTCAAACAATGAGGATGCATAGGAATGCAGTAACAGCCGAGGTTTAGTCGCCATTCTGTTAGACTTGGCATAATCCACATTTTTGCAACGCTTGTAAAACAGCGATTTATCTGAATGGCATCTAGAAGCAGTTTTTGCTGTAAACCGTGGACAACAGAAACTCCATTTAAACAATCAGCCCATAGGGTTCAGGCCTGGCACATCATCAATCCTGATCCTCCACAAGAGTGGGCAGCCCATGGAAGGGCTTGTTTTGCCCCATCATTTAGTATTCTTATAGAATGAAAAGTTGCATCATCTGTTGATAAAAAAACCCAGGGTCAAATTTAGGTCACTGCAATGTAGTATTTTTCTATCTATTTGTTGTTTTACATAAACTAGTCTGGTTATTTTTGGTTGAAGAAAAGTTTTTGACTTATTTTTAAAAATCAAGAGGATTTGTTTCATATAATGAAACAGAAATTAATCTTATATTTCATCAATTTGAATTATTAAAAAAAAAAATATCAGAAGTTATTCTATATCTTAACAGCAAAAAGAATTCCATTTAAAAATTTTTAAATATTTTATTATAACTATATGTAATCATATCCTATTAGAAAATGTAATAAATCCTATAAAATAAAATATTCATCAAACAGATTAAATTAAATTTTATAAAGATTTCACAATTTCAAAATATGTATTGTTAACTATTGTTTAGAAAAAAATTGAAATTTTTGATACTAGAAAATGAAACTTGCATTATACCATAAAACACATCATATGTACAAATAGACCAATGTGAAAAATTGTACAGAAAATTCAAACAACAAAGTTATAACAGTTCCTCATTAATATGCCATTAATGATGATTATAATTTGACACCACTAGTATGACATAGGGAACTGGCCACCAATATGTTAACAGGAAATAGGTGTAATATATTTATAAAATACTTACTTTTGAAAAAAGGGTATTTAAACAATGAACTTTTTGTCTTTCTTGAACAAATGCATAATATTGTGTAACTCCTTTCAATGTTAATTCATCCATGAGATTTATTTCATATGGTTCATTAAGATGTTTTCTCTGAAAAAAATTCAAATTAATTTAGATATTTATTAATGTACTTCAAAAATAAACTTGTGCCAAGTATTATACTAGTAAAATGTTTCTCAAACTTTTAGTGTACCACCCACTTTTAGGAAAAATTGAATGCTTACACCTCCCCAGGAAACCTACATCTAAATTTTTTATAAAAATATAAGAAAATAAAACAGTAATAATGAAGATGGGTAACTTGTATATTAATAAAATTAACAGTAAATAGTTTGAATTGAAACTACCTCTTTCAATTTCTCTTCAATTTGGGTAACTTCATTATTACTTAATAAAATTAACAGTAAATAGTTTGAATTGAAACTACCTCTTTCAATTTCTCTTCAATACTTCAGTACTCTCTGGTACAGATGGGTCGCAAACAGACCCAGAAATATTTCATAGAACATGGGTTGAGTCCAGCAACACATGATACTCCCTTTCCTGCAATCCTTGAAATGCAGGCTTTCAGTCATAATTTGTATCCATATAGATTTTGGGAATTTGAAGTTTATGCACTGTTCCATGAATATTATAAATAGAAAAACTGCCGTACTTCACACTAACTATTAAAGAAGTACAAACCAGCAGGTGTAAGAAAACTCAAATAATTTTTATTGCTAACGTTTTTGATGCCTTTTTTTGCATCCTCTTCCGTGATGCAAAAAAGGCATCGAAAACATTAGCAATAAAAATTATTTGAGTTTTCTTACACCTGCATGATGCAAAAAAGGAGATGCAAAAAAGGCATCGAAAACATTAGCAATAAAAATTATTTGAGTTTTCTTACACCTGCCGGTTTGTGCTTCTTTAATAGTTAAAGTTTATGCACTGTTTTCAGTCTATGAACTTTGAACGGGAAAGTAAAGTAAGTTTCACTTCTATAGTGTGTAGCATAAAATACAAGGTTTTTTTTAACATAGTTACTTGAAAAAACCTAATTATAAGACATTAAAATTAACTTTCCGATTTTATTTCATGTTTCAGCTCTATAAAAAACACTGTGTATATAAGATGTACAGTAATTTAAAAAGTTTTTTTTATAATTCATTCATTTGATTATTTCTTCCACCACCCACCGATTTTTATACCCCCCAATATCACTTGGAGCTTCAAATGCCCCCTTAGACTACTCCAGGGCCCACTGGAGGGTAGCATCACCCACTTTGAGACACACTGTACTAGTGTTATCCAAAAAATTTTGAAACATCTTATTCTATTTTTAATTTATTTAAGAATTATATGATTGCATCCTGTGTTTTTAAACTTATATAGTCATGCATTATCATGTTTGGAGGAGGATTTCAGTTTTTGATACTGAGAATTTAATTAAGCTTTCTAGTTGTAATCTGCTGATGCTGTGAGATGAGTTCATTAGAATGTTAAAGCAATACTATGCTATGAATTCATCAGTCACAAATGATGTTGGCAAGTCATAGTTAAGTACTAAGTTTTACTTGGCCTCTCTCAGAACCCAGCAATTCATAGTCATTATATAAAATTCAATTTTTTAAATTAAATTTTGTTTTTCCTGGTAGCATAATATCAGAACGATGCTAAGCAAGGAAACATTAAATAATGTCAACTTGAAACGTCTATACAACTGTGATTAATAAATTTATTATAATGTAATTGCAGTGTGGATTATTAAATTGCTTACTTCTAAAACATTCTGTAAAATGTGAAGAAACTGATATCAATGATACTTTTCCTATTTCTGGAATAGCACAAAGATTTCTGCTGAGTACTATTTTATTTATACAAATAATCCCTGACTTACATACTTATATTTATATAGGTCAATTTTATTTAAGGAGGAGAGCCCAAACCTGATTTCCTGAAAAAACTGAAGGTGTGGGATTTTGAATTTAATCCACATTCTCCAAGATGTTAATAATATGATAGGTCAGTTATTTTATTATACTTCATTATTTTTTCTTATTATTTTCATTATTATTTAAAGTATTATATTTAGTTTAAGAGTTAATTCACATTTTACATCTTCTGTCTCATCAGTTAGAAATTATGAGTTATGGACTGGAATTCCATCTCCCAACAAACTTTCTCAGCTTTTAATGTCATCTACTCAATCATTTCCATTGATCTGATGTGAGACTATAAGAATTATCTCTTATCACTGTTTTATATTTGATACATAATTAATTGTAAAGAGGATGACATGAATTGATTACTCTGTAAACTAAGAAACTTGAACTTGTTTCATGACTTATGTAAAATGAGACAAGCTTGGAATGTGAAAATCACTACTATAAAAACATGCACATCAACTGACACAGCAAGGTGTTGTATTACGTTGAGCTGATTTATGACTTTAGACTTTATAAGATCAACAATTATACTTGAATTTGTATCAGAGTGGAGGTAGTAGAATGCTTTGCTTTGAATATCTGGATTTTAGAATTTTGATTAAACAAGTTTTATTGCTAACTTGTTTATGCTTTATTATAGTTTAAATAAAGCTTTGGTTAACATCTTTTTTGTAATTGTTTGAGTCAAATTTTATTATATAACTACTTGTTTTGGAAATTTATTCAATTTATTACTAATAGTTTCTAATATCTTTTTCGTTATTTATTTCTAATACTTGTTTGATACTTTAATAACCACAAGTTTGATTTTTTTCTTTGTTTTGTCTTGTCGTGTAATGTTAGTGTTAGATTATTTATTTTCAGAAATAGTAAAAAGACTTGAGCTCAGGCCAGACTCTGCTTTTACAACTTTGCAAACCCGATTAGGTTTAGATTATTATTGTTGTGGAATTATTGCGCCTTTGCAAAAATAATTATATACCGGGTTTGCAAAGTTGTAAAAGCAATTAGGTTTAGATTATTATTGTTGTGGAATTATTGCGCCTTTGCAAAAATAATTATATAATAATTACATATTAAATCTTTGTAATCCAGTAGTACTGTATAATGACATGTTTTGATTTATATAAGGTTTTGTGGAATGATTCACTTATATAAGTTGTCGACTGCCTGTAAATAAAATGTATATATTTTACACACAAACAAAAACTACAGTTTTCACTTACCATGAACTGTTCTACAGTTAAAGGGAATGTGGCTGAATATAGAAGAATTTGACGTTCTTTAGGTAAATAGCTTATGACTTTGTCTAGCATGCCTTTAAAATCTTGGGAAAGTAATTTATCAGCCTAAAAAATAAAATATTGAATATTTAGTAAATATAAGAACAAATGTAGCAGTAAAACATTATTAAAAATATTTTAATCATTAAAATATTTTACAAATAAATTAACATCCAAAATCAATGAATTCTGACAAATATTTTCAGCTAGTTGTTATGCTATAATTATAGTGCAGATTATATAAAACTATTAAAAATATTTTTGAAGTTCATAATTAACAATTTACTTTAGATTGCTATGTAATGATTTTGTTCAGAACAAAAATACTAATATAAATCATATATCTGAATTTAATTAAAATTTCAATTTCACAGGAATAGTGAATATTCTGACATTTAAAATTATAATACAGTCTCAGCAATCTGAATCAAATTCATTCAAGGTCCCATTTATTGTGAAATGATATGCTGCAGCATTATCTTATTCATGTTTTCTGGGTTAACTAAGTATATATCTTGGAAGCCCTGGCTTAATGTAAATGGTATGAAAATATATAAATAATTTTCATCTAAAGTAGATAAAATAAATTTGTTAAAAATTCACTTCTCTGATCTTAAGTTTGGTGGCTTCACTGAGTGTGTTGACTTTCTGTGAGCTCCCTTCAAGCTATCTTCAAAACCAAGTTTTTTCTGCATAAAGGTAATTAATTTTGTTATATTTTGATAGATAACGTTTTTCTGATTCCATTGATATATTTTGTCTAGTTTTAATGGTTTTTTTTTAGGAATTTAGGACTATTTTTAGATTTCCGTTAGGCTTAGCGACCGTTACTCGTTTCTTCGCGAAACTTCTTTGTATGTTCTTAATTTAATTATATTCTGATAGTTAACGTTTTTCTGATTCTATAGATATATAATTTGTCTAGTTTTAGTCATTTTTTAGTAATTTAGGACTATATTTCGATTTCTGTTAGGCTTAGTATAATAAGCCTCATTAGGCTTAGCGACTGTTACTCGTTTCTTCGTGAAGCTTGTATGTAGGTCTTCAATTTTGTTATATTCAGTTAGTTAACGTTTTCCTGATTCTATTCATATATAATTTATTTAGTTTTAGTCATTGGTGATTTAGGACTACTTTTCTATATCTGTTAGGCATAGCACAGTAAGCCTTGCTAGGTTTAGCAACTGTTGTTCGTTCTTTCGGGGAACTCTTGTAGAGTGTGAATTTTATAATATTTATTTAGATTAGCTTCTGCTGATTCTATTTTAAAACCTCAGCAGCATTGTAGCGCTGACGTAAAATATGGAGGGAAATTCAATTTGAAATTTGTCCGGATTTAGCTGGCACACCCTGTATTTTGTGGACTTACATTTCATCAGCGAACCAGATGTCCAGTGAAGGATGAAACTTGCAACTTTTGTCTAATCAAAGGCCATTTTGCTAGAGCTAAGAATAAGTCAACATCCGCAGCTGTAATCATCCCTGCTGCCTCGCCAGTGTCATTGGATAAAGCTACCCTTGAAGTAACCGTCAACTCTGTGAAGGCAGTGGCCTTAGTGGATACTCGTAGCTCCCGAAATTTCATAAACTATTGTTTTCGCCTGGGACCACGGTTTCAAGATAAATGGTAAACAGTCTCAAGTCGCCATGGCTACTAACACGCTCAGCACTACTACTCTAGGGGAGTGTAAGTTATCGCTGTCGGTAAAAGGGCAATTGTACAAATCTGTCTCCTTTTCAGTTCTAAATAACCTCTGTGCGGATATCATAATAGGTCATGAATTCTTGTCATGGCTTGGCCACGTGTCCTTCTCTTTTGATGACAATAACCTCATTGTGTGTGCTTTGCCTCTGGCGAAAGTCCCTCCCGCTAGGCTGTTCTCTCATTTATCACCAGATATGTCCCATCGCCACTTAATCCAGAAAATTTTTTAAAGATGACATGGATTTCATTGAATCGGAAATAAATAAGCTCTTAAAGGATGACTTCAGAAGAGAGTGTATCGCCCTGGAGGGCACAAGTGGTCATAGTTCAAAGTGTGCGAAAAAAGAGGTTAGTAGTTGATTATTCTAGAACCATAAACAGATTTATCGAACTCAACGCTTTCCCAATTCCATATATTGAAGACTTAATCAATACCATAGCCCAGTACAAATTCTTCAGCACTATGGACCTGAGAAGTGCTTACCACCAAATCCCAATACCGAAGGAGGATCATCATTTCACAGCTTTTGAGGCTTGTGGCCAACTGTGGAATTTCAAAGTCATCAGCTTTTGGCTCACGAACGATGTCACTGCCTTCCAACATGTCATTAACAAGTTGATCATGAGAGAGAACTTATGCGATACCTATGCTTATCTAGACGACATCACCGTTTGTGGGAGAACACGTGAGGAACACGACATCAATCTTGCTCGTTTCCTCGATATGACCCAGAAATACAATCTCTCTTTGAACAAAGACAAATGCATGTACACCTCCACGTCCATAAAAGTTCTCAGCTATTAAATAGAGGAAGGATCTATTTGCCCCGACCCCGAGCATCTGAAGCCAATGAAGTTCGAGTTTTCGACTCCAAGTAACAAAGCCTCTTTGAGCAGACTAGTCGGTATGTTCGCCCACTATGCCAACTGGATAAAAGGATTCAGCAAGAAGATCCGAAACTTGATTCAGGCTACTAGTTTTCCGCTGGAAACGAAGCACTCGAAACAATTGAAGGAATTGAAATCAGAAATAGCCCAATCTATGAAGGCTCCCATTTCTCACAACTCCCCTCTTGTAGTGGAAACTGATGCTTCCGATACTGCTATTGGAGCCACATTGTCGCAAGAAGGCAGGCCTGTGGTGTTCTTCTCACGATCTCTTAACAATAGTGAAAAAAGGCACTCTAGCATAAAGAAGGAGGCCTACGCTATTGTCAAAGCCATCGATTTATTGTCTGCCTGCCACTTCTCTTTTATTACTGACCAACGCTCCATTGCTTTTATGTTCAACGATAAAGGTCATGGCAAAATTAAGAATGAGAAGATATTGATGTGGTGCCTCGAACTGTCCTGTTTTAAATTCGACACGCAATATCATCCGAGAGCTCTTAACTCAGCTGCTGACGCTCTCTCCAGAATCTGCTGCACCATGTCGGGACTGGAAAAACTAGACCAACTACACAAATCTTTATGCCACCCCGGAATGACACATCTTTATCATTGGGTCAGGAGTAAAAACTTCCCATACTCATTAAACAACATTAAGAAAATAACTGCTTCCTGTCCAATTTGTGCGGAGATCAAGCCTCAATTCCTATGCCCCTAGAACAATCTTATCAAGGCTACCGCTCCCTTTGAACTTATCAATGTAGATTTTAAAGGGCCTCTATCATCCAATTCACAAAACCGCTATATACTCACAATTGTGGATGAGTACTCTCGGTTTCCTTTTGCCTTCCCCTGCCCAGATGTCAGCAGCGCCACTGTTATTAAATGCTACCAAAAGTTGTTCTCTATGTTCGGAACGCCTTCCTACATACAATCTGATAGAGGTACTGCTTTCGTATCTAAGGAGGTCCACTCCTTCCTAACATCGTCTGGAGTTAATTCTAGCTTGACCACTCTGTACAACCTGCAGGGGAACGGGTTGATTCAGATATATAATGGGATAATCTGGAATACTATTTCACTGGCGCTGTGTTCTCGTAATCTCAATATTCACCAATGGGAAAGCGTCTTGGATGTTGCTCTCCATTCTATAAGATCACTCCTCTGCACCTCTACCAATTGTACCCCCCATGAGCGTTTTTTTTAAGTATTCAAGGCGTTTTGGGAATGGCACTAGCCTCCCGTCTTGGCTTCTGGCCCGTCTTTGTCTGTAAACAAAATCGTGTGAGTAAATACGAGCCATTGGTTGAAGAAGCTCATCTCATCGAAGCCAATCCCCTCTACGCTCATGTCAGATTTAGAGACGGACGAGAATCGACAACTGCCCTACGTAACCTTGCAGCTCATGTAACCAACTCACTTGACCAGACCAATTCAGAGAATACTGGATTGCCCTGATTTGGAACCTAGTGCGATCGAATCGACCAGCTTACCCACTCGTGTTAATGATGACCCCTACGAACCTAACAAACTCAAGAACCTCTCAACCGAAGCGGGAAAACCGAGTCGTGTGCCGATCATCTAGATCTCGCTGTCCCCCTTGCATCTCACAGATTTTTTATTGTAATCTGAGCGGGGGAGAGTATGGTATGTGTGGCAAATCTGTTTGTCAGGGTCTCCGCCTGGCAACACCAGTCATTGTTCTCGTGTGCTCTTCTCCCTTGCACGTGTTCCTTCAGCTCTCCTGGTCTAGTGCCTCGTGTATTTGTTCCACCTCATGTGTTTGAAGATTTACCTCTATTTTATTTGGAATAAAGCCTGTTATTCAGGTAGATCTATTTGTCATTATTTATATTACAGCTTGTATAAAATCACATTTCTCTCTTCAGACATCAACTTTTATTTCTTCCCCATAGCTCTAGAAAAAAGAAAGAAAATGACTCCACATATACAGTAGTATCAAAATTCTATTTTATAAAAGGTAATGTGTTAAAAACCACTCTTTTCGCCTCTATCTCCTTAATCCAATGCAAATTTATAAATCAGACAATCACTTCGATATGGAGGGAGTAATTAATTCCAACAAATTAAACAAATCTCTTTAATTAAAAAAATTAAAAGTTATACTTATTCTTCTTAAGAACTCACAGATAGAAAGAACGACCTTAAAATGCCCACCTTGGGGCAATTTTGATCTAGGGTAACGTATATTACTTGCAAGATCATGGGAAGTCACCATGCAAAGTTTGATCTTGATTGGTGAAACAATGCAAGAGCCTAAGCAAAACACACAGATAGAAAGAACAACTCTAAGATGCCCCACCCTCAGAGGCGATTTTAATCTAAGGTACCCTATGTTACCCACAGGATCATATGAAGTCACCATGCAAAGTTTAGTCCAGATAGGTCAAATGGGAGTCCTGTTCTATCTAGTCCTGATGTGGGAACCTATGCAGAACAAAAAGGCAGATAATAGACAAACATTGCATTTTATATATACAGATATAATACATTATTTTTTCCTCTCATTTTTAATTTACTTTCTGAAGGAAATGAAGATTTATAAGATTGGACCAATGTATGTAAATATGTATGTATGTACAGTTCGTTCCAAAAAGTTTGTCACCTACTTTGCAGGGGCTGAGCTTACCGAAAGTTGATCGGTTATAAAGTCTGTCAGTTTGAACCTACATAGTGGAAGCTAAAAATGGACGCGTCCGTTCTGACTAAGAATAGGGGTGAGGTATACGAATGAGATGGGACGATTACAGCACTCTGAACTGAAAAGACTAATCGCTCACTATTTCAAGCCAGGCAGACTTTCTAGTTATGAATTGAATAAATAGATAACACTCTGTAATATCATTTTTTAAATTTTGAATATTGGTAATTATGAGTATGATATTTACAGATTTATTTTTTTAAATTTTAATATGCTAATATAAATATACCATATTTGTTTGCCGCCATATATTATATATAAACTACATATAGAGTTTTTTTATATATTCCTGTCGAGGATAAGAATGAAATTTTATTTGCTTAAATGTGATTTTTTTTTTATTTTAAGTTGAAAAATGATTTCATATCGAGAATGGCAGCAATGTTTTATGAATTATGATAACTAGTTTTATAAGTAGCATATATATATTCGAAAAGACAATTATTTTAGTAAATCTGAAGCAAATGCATATTTATATATGACTAGTTCAAAATAAACATTTAATGATATAATTAATAAAGTATTTGAAGCAAATGCATATTTTATTAGTTCAAGTTAAACATTTATTGATATAATTAATAAAGTATTTCATGAGAAATGATTTTTTAAAATGAAATTTTGTAAAAACTAAGATTCGCATTTACTGTATATCTTTACAAATCGAGTCCAATTGTTTTATAATATTTTGAGTGAAAACAATAAAAGTACAAAACGAAAGACGCGTGTAGTGCTGTTTTTTGGAATTAGTATATTCGAAAGACAGTTATAACTTTATTAAAATAAATAGAACATAATACGTAAATACGTAACAATTGAAATCTCTCATACTTTATCTTTATACCGAACTTTCAGAAAGACGGTTAAGAACATAAACTATAAATTTGACTATCCAACATATCTTTCAGAAAGACATGGTAGAACAAACTATAAATTTGACTATCGAAAACACAAATATAAACTCTTATAACTATAAATTTCACTATCCAACACAAATATAAACTCTTATTAGAAAATTTAGTAGAAATCCAAAACAGACATAATAATACAAAATTCATTTTGACAACCAAAGCAGACAATTACAATATTCATTTTGACACACACACGTTCAATTTTTATATTTTCTACCGACGATTAAGTTGTCATGGAAACGAAATAAATGTCGTTTGGTTTTTATCATTAACGATTAAGTTGTCATGGAAACGAAAGATCGGAAGAGCGTCGTGTAGGGAGATTCTGTCATGGAAACGAAATAAATATCATTTGATTTTTATCATTTGATCAATTAACGGATATTAAACATTTTATCAATGAGAATCGTTTGGAACAGTTTTTAATTTTATTACAAAATCAGAAAGAAGTATACATTTTCAAATAAAACATCTTTCTGTAGAATCGCTACTTTTGCCGTAGGAGCTAAAATTTTGGCACGAGACCAGGAATACTTAATTTTTGGTAGAAGTTTATATTAACGCCATCTTAATAAAAATAGCACCGATCGAAAGTTCATGATTAGTATAGAAAACTTTACCAAAGAACCATACCTCTACCTGTAACAGTTACGTAGTTATAGCGGTTCAAAGTTTTTTACTTTTCGTGACGTCACTTCCGACGATGGCGGCTGCTCTCTCAAGCGCGTTTCGTCGCAATGGACTACAGAATTTTTCTCGTCAGAGCCGGACTATACAGAAAAATCATGAAAAATAAATTGTGGGAAATATTAATCAAGCATTTCCAATGTTATCTCATACTCGCCAGCAGCAATTTCTTAGTCGCCAATGGCGAGCTGGCGACCGTTATTTCGAGCCCTGTTAATCCTGCAGAGTAAAATTTTATTTTTATCAAATTTTAATTTATATTATTGCCAATTAGATGGCGCCAAGTGTTAATATTGTAGGGTAATGTATAGTTTATCCATGGATGGGCTTGGGCGCGTTTTTAAATTCAACACTCTCCATCCACAGATTACTAATACCATGGTCTTTAAATGTATATGGTCACTCCACTTCGACGCCGTTGCAAAATCAAATATATAAAGATTCTTTACACAGGGAGTACATTTTTGCAAAAAGAGCTTATCAGAAGGAAATCCGAAATAGTAAATTGAGATCTTGGGAGTTTTGTGATGTGGAGGGAAATCGTGACCCTTGGGGTTAAAGTGTACACTTTTCTAAAAAATTCTAATAATAGGGCCATGCCTCCTACCTTGTTAACTGATGTTGATGGTAATATGTGTTTTAATTCTGATAGAGCAGTTGGAGTCATAATGGATTATTTTTTCCCTAAAGATGATCTCAGCCAAGATAGCACTACACATCAGTTGGTTCGTTTCTGCGTTAAGCAGCCATACATTGCAGAGGATGACTTGTATTTTTCCCGTGATGAGATACACGATATTGTGAGTGGCTTAGCTAACAAAAAGGCGCCTGGACATGATGCAATTACTTCAGAAATTGCTAAACACATTTTCTCAATTCAACCTGATTTTATAGTCTCTATTTATAATGCGTGTTTGCGGGAGGGTAAATTTCCGGATATTTGGAAGAAGGCAATTTGTAAATTGATACCTAAGCCCGGTAAGCAGATTATGGATAAATCTAATTGTTATCGGCCAATCAGTTTGTTGCCAGTTTTTGAAAAGGTTTTAGAGAAAGTTTAATAAACAGAATCAATCACTTCCTTCTTAGAAATCGTAAGTTGAACGTTCATCAATACGGGTTTACTCCACAATGTAGTACCATAGAAGCTATACTTTATGTTAAACAGCGAGCACAAAATGCACTTTCAAAAAGGAGTAATCGTTTGCTGATTTCATTGGATATTAGTTCAGCATTTGATAGGGCATGGGCTCCTAAAATCTTATACAATTTGCGTGAACATGGGTTATACACATTGGCTACTGATTATTTCTCAAAAAGAAAGGTTACATTATTATACAATAACATTGCGCAAACGCATAGCATTTCTATGGGCTGTCCGTAGGGGGCCTGCGGACCGGGTTTTTGGAACATACTTATGAATACTATTTTTGACATAACGTTGCCAACACATCGATTTCTGCGAGTAAGAAGTCTTACTCGCAGAAATCGATGTGTGAAGCGATGTTCCAACACGAAAAGATCAAGTAACTGAAACTGTTGTGTTGTTCGAGCCCACCTGCGACATCGATAGCGACGCGACGGCCGGCTAACGGAAAAGTACGGGGCCTGCGGCCTCGTCGAAAGTTAGGAAGGGGAACGATAGAAGGTTCTCGCTGGCGGACCTCCGAGGGAGCGCGCTGCCCAGCTCGACCCTGTCCTCGCTGACGCTCGGACGAATAATATATACATCACTCATGCCATAATTTTTATGTTATTAAACGAATGTGT
>AYEL01079317.1:0-30886 GCA_000484575.1 Olivierus martensii
CTCGTTTAGTTACGACTATATAATGCTGCATTTTGCGTAAATTAATAACAACATAAATTAAATTGTAAATAATAAATTGAAACTTTCCTAATAAATGCTCAAAATCAATTTTCAGAAAAAATGATTGAACACCTGTCATTAAACCTACCTAACCCTGTTGCTTAGAAAAAATAAATGGAATTGTCCAAAGCTCTGCAAACTCGAATTCGCGCTTGAACCGATTAATCTCATTGGTTTGTAAGTATTGTAAGGAAGCCGAACATCTTCCTCTTAGGTGACAGTCTTTTTGGAACGAACTGTACATGCATATATGTCTGTGTCCTCCACCGATAACTTTTGAACTCATTACCAGATTTTCATGAAATTAAGTAGTGATGTTTTGCCATTAAGGGAGACTTCGATGTGATATCCTTTAATCCTACAGGCTAGTTTAATCCTTAGTGTTCGAAATAATTTCAAAAATCCAGTCGCCAAAAAAAATTCTGATCGCCAAAACCCACTCCTTCCACCTCCCCAAAAAACACTTGCATAAATTCATCAGCAAATACGTTTTTCACAACAGGTTCGGGGAAGTATCACGTGGTGTGCGAATTGTGCTTTTCACAACGATCACGTCACATATACAATCAAACATTATTTTCAGGAAGCGAAATAAACACCCGTCATTTCAATAAACAGCTACTAGACCATTCGCTAAAATATTTCAGAAGTTCGCAAAATTCTCCACAACCACACGTAATCAGCACGAAACAACGCAAACAATATTTTTTTTCTTCTTCCTTTATATTTTCGAAAATTCTTGAAATCGATTGAAGCACAAACGTAGCAATTAAACTAATTTATTTAGAAAGCGTTTTCGGCTATTCGATAACTTTCCGAAAATTACCTGCATTAACAAGTGACAATCAGAATGCATCATGCAAATCTCGCTGGGGTACGACAGTATTAAAAATCCCAGCGGAATTTTGTTCCCCCTTCACTGTATTTAATAATAATAAAATATTTATATATTTTATTTATGAACACATTTAAAATATCAAGCTCAAAATAGATATCAAAATAGATATAAAAATTATTAAAAATCATTTAACTAGAAGTACTTTCAACTTTTTATTAAGTCATCATCAGCTTTTTACAAAATAGTAGCAGCTTCAAAACATATATATTCTAGCAAACACTAGGTTGTTATCATGATAGCAGCTAACTACAATATGATATGATGTTAAATATATTGTAAAAATATAATAAATAAAATAAATAATGAAAAATAAAATAGATATGAAACTTGTGTAAAAAACAGGAAATAATACAAATGATAAAACAAAATGCATCAATACTAAGACAAAAGTGACTCATACACATAACATTACAGTATTGTCTGGAAGTATGCATGATACTAAATCATGATTATGGTATTATCTCTGGAGTATTATCATTAATAACAGTGGATAGAAGTATATTTGGCTATCTGGAGCATTTCTGCCATCTTAAATTCATCTAGGGATTTGATGGATGAATTGAATGATTTTGTAAGTCCAATCAATACAAAGATTTTACAATTTTTTTTTTTGTAAAATCTCTTTGCAAGAGTAGTAACATTCTCCCAGTGGCTATGTATTTTTTTATGTTCTTTAATTTGTATTTAAACTTCTCATTGTACTGTTAGAATGTATACATTTTAAAGCTGTTCTATTTTGTAAAAAGCTGATGAGGAATTAATAAAGCCAAAAGTACTTGTAGTTAAATAACTTTCAATCATTTTCTATCTATTTTGAGCTTGATATTTTAAGTTTGCTCATTTCCCAAGTAGATGTTTGTATTTTATGCTATTTTATTTATAATCATAAAACCAAACTATGTGATAAAGGACAATTGATACTGATGCTTCTGAGATTCTAAACAGTCACAGTAATAATAATCTAAAAATTGTAAAGTAGCATTCAATAAAAATACATCTTTAAACAACAGGTAAAAACATTTTTGACTATTAGCAAACCTCTACAGTTACAATACTTTAAAAAACATAAATTAGAACATCAAATGTCAATTATATAATACAAGTTCTAAATTGTAGAAACATGTGAATTGACATCAGTCAAGAATATTTAAATTCTTATATTATTAAACACTGTTATTATTTACCAAAACAAAATGAAAATAATGCCCAATATTCAAAATACTTTTTCGGTTTCTTATGACACCACTTCCAAGTTGCACTTATTGTTGATGAATTTAATTTATTGATTCACCGACAATTTAACTTCCAATTTACAAAGGGATTTAATTTTCTTTTATATATGCTATATTATTGGCAAACTTACCCTGCTTTGGTTCATCAATACCAGAGTTAATAGAAAGAAATGAAAACAGTACTTAATAGCAGTAAAACGTTCCTTTAATAAGATCTAATCAGCATTATTATGTGCTACATAATAATTATCTTCAATAGTATAAGAGAAAGTAATATACAGAATAACAAGTTTTTTAAAATATATAGAATGTAAACAAATACAAAATTTTAAATATTTAAAAATTCAAAGATGGGCACATGAATTTTATAATTGGAGAATAAACCATGGAAAATACAATATGAGTAAATACATAAATTAAAAATTATATATATTATTAATATAAGATGATAAAAGTAAAAGTTCATAACAACAGATTAATGACAGAATAGCTATACATTAATCAGGAAAGCATGAAACCATGCATTTGGCATGCAATATGCCAAGTGCAGTGCAGGGTATAGTGGCTTGGCATCATTGATGATGTTAGTGTTGTGACTTGCTGGAAATTACTAGAGATTCAGGAATTAGCCTTTCTTTGAATGACTTATACTGTTTAATCATTTTTGCCTCTTCCCTGTCCAGTCAAGACAGATGTCTTGTTTATGATCTGCCAGGACATCTAAATTTCTCGAGATGATATCAATGTACTCTTCTTACTAGTCTAGATTGTGAGTATATAGTGGAATTAGGTAGACCTCTGCTCATTTGCTATTATAGTAATAAGACTGTAATGTCATTTTGCAATCAAAATCACTTCTAAGAAACTAAACATCAAGACAATAACTATCAGGCATCAACTCTGTATAAAAGATTATAAAATCCTGTTAACTCTAAGTTAACTCTTTTGTTATAAGTAGTTTTAATCCTTTTTTTTTATGACAGTTCATCAATACCTTTTAACAGTTTTGTGTCTTGTTATTTCATCTCTACATTGCATGCTATTACTATCTTTGAAAGTGCCATCCTTTGAATTTTTGCAGGAATGTCTTATCTATAATGAGTGTTGAAAGATTTCTCGATGTATAGCCTATTTATACTTCTGTACTATCTAATTCTGTACTCATTGCAAGAATTTTGTAGACATCCAGATTTTTGTCTTCTTCAACCTGGTCTTTATCATTAAATATGGTATTGAACAGCATATTTCTTCTATTGAATGCCAGTTTTTTACTGATATTTCTTTCTATCACTTTCCTTATATTCATTATAGGTCTGCTTATATATATATATATAATGTTATAGTTATTGTTTACATCATTCTTGTCTTTTTTAATACTGTATCCATCATTTTTCATTTGTATTTTTCCATAATTTTATAATAAAATTTGCAAGGTATCCGTAGGTTTGAGTTAAGCTTATCACTTCAATTCTTTCTTTGTTCCTTCTCTGTTTTACAATGAGTATTTATCTTTTTTAGAAGAATTTTGAATGCCGTCATCTTATATCTACAGTGCTCACTTGAGAATTTCTTGATAAACATCAGTAAATAGATACTGATTCAGTATATATGTATCTTTTCTGTACATTTTGGTTAGGTACTCTCCATTTGGTATCTATATTTTTAACATTTAGATATTCTTTTCTTCCATATTTGCTCTCTTTTTTTATTTTAATCCCAGCAATGTATATGTTAATTTTTCTCCTAATCTTAAGTCATTAAGCTACCTTCCCTTAATTACTATATTGTCATTCACTATATTAGGAGAAAAATTAACAGATACATTGCTGGGATTAAAATAAAAAAAAGAGAGCAAATATGGAAGAAAAGAATATCTAAATGTATATTCTATATGATCTTAATTCCTTTTCTAAGTCTGTCATGATATACTTTTTTTTTATAAACTATTAATTCAACTAACACACCACGTTCTGGTCATGGGCATTCTAATCTGTAGCCCATTAGCTGACTATCTAAGATGATTAAAATCAAAAATTATATTTTAAAAACAGAACACAGATGATTATAGTTATAATTATATAGTACAGATTAGATAGAGTATTAGTGGTTATAGTAGTAGAGATCATTAATGTTTAATCATTATTTATAATTAATAAAAATATAGGAATTTTAATAAGGCATAATTTTTTTTAAATAGAAATTCACCTATCATAAAACTTGAACATTTTTATAAAGTACACTTACGTGCATCAAGTTTCATAATAAATGTTGGCTTTGTGAAAATAGTATCACATTTCTTTTGTTCAATTGGACGATATGAAAGTTCTGTAAAATGTTCAAGCTCAGCAAACCTAGAAAAATAAATTATATTCAAGATATGAATACATGAAATTTATATTTGATTAGATTCAAAATGATTTCATTTATTAAAAGAAAATGGAACTGATTTTAATTAAAAACCAAAGCAATTCTGTTTAAATATTCTTGCCAAATCCCTAATTAAAAATTTCAATAAATTAATTGATTTCTTAGCTTTTTGTTGAAAAAAGTTATTATATATGCAGAATGAACCAAAAGTCTTTTGCATTTCCAACAAATAACTAACTGTTAGAATTATGCCAAATCAGTTAATGCAAACAAATATAAAATTATGGGTAGCCTTTCAGATGGTCCTGTCAGAGTGACCTTGAATATGCAAATTAGAGCAAATAGAAGTTCCAACTCTAAAACCACAATAGAAGAATATTTCCAATTACAAATATCTTTAGCACGTTATTCTGAACATTAAAAAACTACATTGAAATTGGATGAATAGTTCACTCAAAACATCAATGAATACTGCTTATCCAATTACCCATCTTCAATGTAAGAGCTTTCTTTGACATTATAAATGAAATAAATGGTTGTATTACTGATATAAACATTAACCTGGAAGGATGAATGTCAGTATAGAATATGTTTGATTGTGTACATCTGCTCCAATACACAACTGTGCAAGATTTTTGACAGAATCCAGGACATCAGACATCATGATAGGTTAATAATACAAATAAACTTCCACTTAATAACAAGAATTATGAATCAAAGCAAGCACTACTTAACAGTGGAAAAACCGAAACTCAATGAGTTCGGTTTTTCCATTGTTAAGTAGTGCTTGCTTTGATTCATAAATCATGATAGGTGTTATTTCAGCAGAGATTAATTCAATTAATTGTCTCAGATCATGCATTGAGGCTGTGATTATGGCATGCACTTTGTCCTTGATGTAACCCTACAGAAAAAAATCCAATGGTGTCATATTAGTGACCATAGTGAAAAATGACAGGCAATGTTTTTTGATGATTTGTGTGAACCATTCATCCAATTTCAATGTAACTTTTTTAAATGCTCAAAATAACACATGAACATTAACATGATGACATTTATAATTGGAAATATTCTTCTATCTGTTACAGTTTCAAAGTTGGAATTTCCATTTGCCCTAAATTTGCATGTTCAAGGTTGTGAGGAAGTTAACTCTGACCTGTCCTATTTTATTTTATTATGCACTATCATTTATCGTTATTTTGTTATTATCTAACGTATTATATTTTAGTTTACGAGTTGACTTACTTCCACCTTCTCTGTTTAGTTAGCAATCACACGATACGGAATCGGGAACTGTCCTCTGGAAAAGCTGTCCCGGGTAATGACGTCATCACCTAATCTAACTAAGTTTTACCACTGATCCGATATGAGAATGTAAGAATGATCTCGTATTGAGGCTTTGTTCATATATAATTAAATTGTAAAGAGGATGACATGAATTGATAACTCTGTAAGCTAATAAGTTTAAACATGTTATGTATATTTATGTAAATGAAGCAATATGGGACTGTACATCACTCGGATATAAAAGCCGATGAAACCGATGGCTCAAAGAGGTGTTGTTTGATAACCAGAGGTGTTGTATCAACGTAAAGTTGGCTAAGTGACATTGAAATTCTTGTAAAGGTCTAAGATTGCTAGAAGTTTGTATCGGTGGTGGTGGTAGTAGATTTTAGTAGTATTTAAGGTTTATTTCTTGTGAATAATTGGATTTTTGATATTTGAGTTGGATTAAACAAGTTTTGTTGGTTATTGATTGTTGCTTTATTATCGTTCCAATAAAGCATTTATTAACACTTTTGTAAGTGTTTCGAGTCTAATATATTTTGAGTTTAAATAAAGCTTTAATTAACACTTTTGTAAGTGTTTGGAGTCTAATAAATTTATATTTTGTTATTATCTAACTTGTTTGAGATTTATTCCAATTATTAGTATAAGTTTCTAATATCGTTTTGTTTGTTCTAGTTCTAACACTTAATCAGTACTTTTAGTTGTAAGTTCTGATTTCCGGTTTTGTTTTGTCAGTTAGACATTACATTGTGTTAGATTGTTTTGCAGTTAATTATTTTTAAGTTAGAGTTTAGCTAAAGACCTGAGCTCAGGCCGAACTCTGGATTGCAGAGTCGTTAGAACTGTTAGGTTTAGTTGTAATTAATATTACTGATATTTGTTAAGATTCGCAACTTTGCAAGGTTACTTTGACTGGACCAACTGAAAGGCTACCTATGACTTTATATTTGCTTGCATTAACAAATTTGGAATAACTCTAATGGTTAATGATTTATTGGAGATGCAAGAGGCTTTTGGTTCACCCTGTATATATTATACATAGGAGTAATGTTTCTGAAAGCATTTTATATAAAAGTAAATTTCACCAAATTATATTTGCAAAAATATAAAAAATAAAACAAGCATTATAAGTATATAATAATTTATTATTAACTAGTAATACATAGATATTAACTTTTTTGGCCTTATATGTCCTCCTCATTTATATGCAACAAATACAAATTATTATATACAGGAATTCCTTGATTAGTGCAATTAATAAATCCTTGCAATACACCACATATATCAAAACTGCACTAATCAAACTAAAAACCAATGGGAACAATTATAATGAATCCTGGAAAATATCAAAATTATAAACATGTATTTTTTTTTCTCAAAAAATATCTATATTGCATTATATGTACTTTAAATCATTGAGAAATATGTATAGGTATTTAGAAACTTATAGTAAGAATTAAAATTTATTTTTCACAAAAAAATTATTTTTTTACAAAAATGCATAAATTTTCTATAAAATAATTGCATGCTTATAGACAGTGAACACTGGAATGGAACTGAAGGCAAGGCTGGCTATATAATATTGTAATGGCTATTTAGATAGTTGCCATTCACACTAAATTTATTAATAAATAAAATTACAAATGAATTTAAAATATAACAATTACATGATGAAAGTCATAATATTAACAGAATAAATAAATTTATTGCAGTGCTCTAAATATGTAAACTACAATCCCTGAGATTCAGTTCCAATGCTACAGAGGGTTTGCAGAAAAAAACTTGTTGAAATGCATTAATAAATTTGGCACTGTATATATTAAAGGATAGTCTCAAATTTTTTTGCGCACTAATCGAAACCGCATTATTCAAACCCGCACTAATCAAGGAGTTTCTGTACTTGCATACAGTACTTATTTTATATTTCAATTGAAATTATAACCAGCAAATAGATTATAGAAGATTATAGATTTACATAAGTATTTAAGTTTTTTTATATAAATTGTGTAATTATTATAGTGAAATTATAATAATAAAAAATAACATTATATGCTATCTATCTATAATACAGAATATATATATAAAAATAATTGTAATATGATGATATGGACAATATAGTGTATATTGTATTATAACAAGATGTTACTTGTTTCAAAATAAATATCAAATCTTATAGGATGACTTTACATTATTGTAGAGTCATCCTATAAGATTTCCCATTCATTTAACTCTAAATCTACAACAAAGTTTAAATTGCACCTTTTTAAATGAAAATGTGCATTTAAACTTCTGAGATAATCTCTTAATATTTTGAATTAATTAATAGAGGTTTATGAAATATAATAGTATGGCTGAGCTATAGAAGTTGATCTTGTAGACCAGTGGTGGCCAACCCCATGCCCGCGGGCGCAAGTGCGCCTGCAGTTGGTCTGTTATGCACCCACGGCAAGATTTCCAAAAAATTAATTTAAAAATATCATTTTTTAATTTTTCTTAATCATATGAAAATAATTTTAAAATAAGTAATAATAATTTTATTTCCATCTTTTTATTAGTTTGAGTTTACTGCAAATCTACTAAAATGGCATTTCTATCTACTGAACCAGAATTGTAATTTACAAAATTATAAAAAATAAATAATAACTAAAAAATGTAGTCTAAATGTTTTTAATATGTCCAGATTTAGCACAAAAACCTTTGATCTACCGACGGCAGTTGGCACTCTCCGAGGCTGTGCGGGAAAGACTCATGCGGACTCGGTTTGCATCATTCGCATTCGTACTGAAATGTGTACATACGATGATGACGCAACGGTATATTATACTTGTAAATTGATATTAACGATTGAATTATGTGTATTATCTGTTGAATAGGTGTTTCCAATAATTCACAAATTTATTAAAGTTATTTTGAATAAAAATACTTATTTATAATGACAAAAAAGAATTCTACTTAACATGTCTGAAGCAGAATCAAGTAAAGGGCCTTGTTTTTAACTTCTATATAAGTGAGATGGCTTAGCAAAGGCAAAGTATTAGAACGTTTTCCTAATTTTATTGTTGAAATAAAAGCATTTCTTGAACAAAAAAAGGAAATTTATAGTAATTTTGAAAATCCTAACTGGCTAGGTGATTTAGCATTTTTAGCTGATATTTCTCAGAAATTAAATCAGCTAAATCTTGAACTTCATAGTGAAAATAAAAATTTGGTAGATATGGTAAGTGCTATTAAAGCATTTAAAGGTAAATTAACTCTTTGGAGTTCACATTTTTCAAAAAAAATCCTTGGCACATTTTCCTCAAATGTCAAAAATATTTATAGAAAATCAGTTAGATTCCCGAATATATGTTAATTATCTAACTAAATTAAGTAATGACTTTAATGAAAGATTTAGTCAATTTGATGATTTGAAAGTGATTTTATTTTATTTTTTCAAAATTCTATGAATAATGTTGATGTTACTACTTTAAGTGCAGAATTAAATAAATTTAATACAACAAATATAGAAAATTTAGAATTAGAAATTAAATGGAGAATTATTTAAAAATGCTTTACTTGCTGTTGCCGATTCTCTCTTTGATACTCTTTCCAATTATAAAGAAGTATTACAAAATGATGTCACTTTGGATTGATATAAATATCCAATATTAAAAAATTGTGCATTGAAGCTAAAATCTTTTTTGGATTGACTTATCTAAGTGAAGCCACGTTTTCTTCAATGCAATTTATTAAAAATAAGTTTAGATCACGTCATATGAATGAAAATTTGAATGATTGCTTAAGAATAGCAGTATCAAATTACAGTCATGATTTTGAAAAATTGTTTTAAGACATACAGTATCAACCTTGTCATTAAAGAAGATGATAACTTTTTTTATGTTTATATAAAAAATTGTTATTTTTGTTGCTTATTATTAACCATTTATGTACCATGAACTATAATGATTTTATTATATTATTGTAACGCTAATATATTTCTCTATTCTATCTGCTACCCACCTAAGAAAAAATCATGCACCCATCGTGCTGTAAAAATTTTTCGTTGCGCACTTGCTTTCAAAAAGGTTGGCCACCGCTGTTGTTCATGCGCCCATCGTGCTGTAAAAATTTTTCGATGCGCACTTGCTTTCAAAAAGGTTGGCCACCGCTGTTGTAGACATTAATTAATTCTAAGTTTGTCTTTTAGAAATATGTGGATTTTTGAGATTTATTCATAAAAACTTTTAAATTATTTTAATAATATCTTATAAATTCATTAGAACTATTAGTATATTAATATTGACCTTGAGTTTCATCTGTAATTCATTTTCCTAAAATGAGGCATATAAGATCAAAACGATAATTTTGCCCTAAATAAATAATTACACAAAATAAATATATTTAATAAAAGAAAGTTTTTAGATTCAGTTTTTCAGAAGAATATAGAAATGTTATTAAAAATAATGCTACTATTAATAGTTAGGTATTATCAATAGTGCCATTAATTTTCATTATAGTAGTATTGTAAATATTGCTGCAACACTGACATAAAAAATTATTGCATTACATTTATGATGATTGGGATTTGTTATCCAATCTTCACACATTGTATATTAAAACAGTTTCCTGACAGTTTGATATATATGTGATGTCAAGTTGTTAATTTCATATGTTCAAATGCAGAGCAGTTTATGTTAGAAATGCATCATCAAGATTATTAAATATAATAATTTATGATTAATCCAAATTATAGTGAACAATTTTCTTTTCTTTATTTTTGTATTATACAATTTGAGGTATTTGTAAGATGTAGCCCTTTTGAGTTCTGATTTTTAGGTAATTATTTAGTCATTTGTCCTAATAAATATATGTGCTCCTCTAGTTATGAATATTTGTACTTGCAAAAATGTGAAATTTCATTTTCAAATTTCAGAAAATTTCAAAGTCTTCAAGAATTTTAAACATTATGTTAATAGATTGATCTAGCAATCAACATATAAAATTACATAGTTAACATATGTCAGTATTTCAAGATGGTAGCAACTACTCCAAAAAACTCTCACTTTATTATTCAGAACTTTTCAATATATGAAATAAGAAACTTCTAATGGTTCAATAGTGAAATATATTACAAAATACAGTTAATAAGGTTATTTCAATACTTTTGGAGGCAAAATAACAATAGTATCTGAATTATGAACAACTTGAGTTACAAACAAAAATTATGCATAAATTAAATTTGTAATTTGAGGAGTGCATATACAAAAGTTCAAAATATCTATATATTATAGATATTTCATTATATTTTTATTAATAAATTTATAGCATTATAAAATATAACTGAAAAAAATAAAAAAATATTAAAACATAGCTTCCAGAAATAAAATAGTGAATCAGCTGATTTTATTTACATTCAGTTGTTATTTTTGATTGTTCAAACAACATAATTTCAGTATTATTTGATCAATTGTTTATCTCTTGCTATAATATATGACCTTGGTCTTTCTCTAAACTGTTTGCCATCTATTGACAGCTAAATATCATTAGGAACTAGAATTTTCAAAATTTTTTCTTTCAAATTATAAAATAATTATGAATTAATGAATATATATTATTACTTCAATAAACATTTTTAATAATAATAATAAATAAAGCAAGAAGACAAGCAGACAAGCAAGAAGGAAATACAGATAGGCCTCGATTAACGCGACTTCGAATAGCGCGAATTCGATTAGCGCGACTTAAAAAATTGATACCGTTATTCGGTTAGCGCGAGAAAAGATTCGATTAGCGCGAGTTGTAAACACAGATCAGTCTTACTAACAAAGCTCCTTTTATGATGTCAATTAACAAATTACCGTTAATTTTCGGTTAGTAAAACCGGACGAGGAGCAGTCCAAGAACGGTCACACGTTTTTGAAGGGGTGAAACATCAGAAAGATGGGTTTACAAGTGGTGTGACGTCTGAGTTTCGGATTCCATTAGAAGAAAAAAAAGTCTGTCCGAGATCTGACAGTTCATATAAATCTGCGAGTACGTGTCACTGTTCGTTCGCCATCAAAAGGCAAAATCAAATCTTATCTGGTATAGAGTTGAATCTATAAACTGCTTATCAGTAGTTATGGGTTTGTTTGTTAAAAAACTCCGAAGTGAGTCCAATTATCCTTGTCACTGTTTGTTTGCCATCAAAAGGCAAAATCAAATCTCATCTGTATAATAATCGTTGCCCATTAAAAGGCAAAATCAAATCTTATCTATATAATAATCGTTGAATCCTATGCTGCTAATCAGTATTTACGGGTTCGTTTAGATCGGAAGAGCGGTTCAGCAGGAATGCCGAGGTGTTTATGGGTTCGTTTGTCAAAAAACTCCAAAGTGAACCCAATTATCCTTCTGGGGGCTTGTTTGTCAAAAAACTTCGAAGTGAGCCAAATTATCCTTCTGGTATTCATTTGTCAAAAACTCCGAAGTGAGCCCAATTGTCTTTTTGGTGAAGATTGATAATTTCCAAAGTGAGCCCAATTGTCCTTCTGGTGACCCATTAAAAGGCAAAATCAAATCTTATCTATATAATAATCGTTGAATCCTATGCTGCTAATCAGTATTTACGGGTTCGTTTAGATCGGAAGAGCGGTTCAGCAGGAATGCCGAGGATCGGTATTTACGGGTTCATTTTCAAAAACTCCGAAGTGAGCCCAATTGTCCTTCTGGTGAAGATTGATAATTAAAAGCAGTTTTTGTGAATAATTCATTTCATTAATATTAATTTTTTTTTGTAGCAAATATGATGAACAATTCATTTCATTAATATTAATTTTTTTTTCTGTAGCAAATATAAAAACAATTCATTTTATTAATGCTAATATTTTGTAGCAAATATAATACATAAATGATACTTTCCATATTTCTAGAACATTTTAAATGAGTTTTGTCTGCATTTTTAATACTTACTATGGTTGTGAGAAGAAACCAGAACGAATTAATCAATTTTCAATTAAATCCTATGGGGAATCGCGCCTTGGATAACAATGGTAATCCTGGAACGGATTACCGTCATTAACCAAGGTACCACTGTAATCCTGGAACAGGATTACCATCGTTAACCAAGGTACCACTGTATATTTATTTTGAAAAAGTATAATGTCTACAAAGTCATTATTATATTATAAAATTGAAAATCTAAAACTGATGATATCAGAACCTATATTTACAATGGTGATGTAATTATTAAATTTTGTGATTGGTTAATGCAATTCATGTATACCAGTCTGTGCAATGGTTTGATCTACCTAAATTGTCCTTTTTGTGTCTGATTCCTGTAGTTTTGTGTTTAAATTTATTAGATAGTGTATAATGTCCTAATAAAAATTGATAATGGAAAATCCATAAATTTAGGCATTTCTGATTTCTGACCACTTCAACTCTTAGGACGTATGTTTGATACAAAAGCTAAATTAATTAATTAAAAAAATTAAAAATTTTAAGGCAGTGCAAAAAATAAAGCTCTTGTTTTCCTACTTTCCCTTTATAATAGAGAGAAAACAAGGGATGGAAATCTATAATTATAGAAAACAAGGTAACCATATTTTATATAAGCACTAATTGAAATATATATAAACTGTATTAATTAAATTATATAGCACACAGGACATTTGACCAGATTGATGAAATACAAATGCTTTGGCTTTTCATTCATTATATCTGGAATCAAATATGGAATACATCCTTTGAAAAATTTATGCGCTAGATAAATGGGGTTTTTAGTTTCAGTTAATATGTTATGATTTTCAAGAACGCAATGTTAAATGACAACCTACTGTTTGCTTGAGAGAGAGAGGGCCATGTTTATGGTGAGGTTGTGAGAAGAGCAAATGATGGATTGAAAGTTATGGATGCACTTGGAAGGTATCCTAGAAATGAGAATCTAGTCAAAAAATTCTCAGATGGCTCTATATCAGTGTGAGCTAGTCCAATACTGATATATGGAAATGAGACATAGATATGGAGGTAAAAGAGATAGAAAGTATTTTGATGCAGTAGAGATGAGATATTTGAGAGATGTGATATGATTCTCAAATGGCAAAATAAGAAAATAATGTGGAGTGAAAAGGTGTGTGATAGATGCAATAAATAAGTCAATTTTGAGATGGTTTGGCCATGTGGAGTGATTGAAATCACATAAATTGGGTACTTACTTTATATTGTCATTTACTATATAGGTAGTCCCTGACTTACAATGGGGTTCTTTCCAATGTCTCTGTTGTACATCAATTCTGATGTTCTGAAGTAAACTTAAAGGTTTCTTCACCTTCTTTTTTTTAACATTGGAATTTTTATCACTAATATTATTCCTCTTACTGAACTACAGGTTTATGACAAGATACAAAAAATTGCAACAAGAGAAATGAACAATTTGACAGCTGATTAGCAACTACTGTGCCAAAGGCTATGATAATTTAGAAGAGGGTGAATTACATTAGCAGTTATTGTATATTGTTAAAAGGCTTTGCTTGCTGACTAATGGTAATTCTGCAATCCATATACAAAAGCAATGTGATATACGTATGTATATGCAGGTGACAAAGTTGAATTAAGAGAAATTTTAGTAATAATTTTTGGTTGTCATAAGTGCATATCACTGTATATCAAAGACTGCCTATACTTTTTATTGATATATATTATTTGATAAAAAATATTATCTAACATTTCAAGGAAGCACAACTAATTTATTGCTTTAAATAAATAAGCAATTACTTAGATAACTTTACCTGTATTAAATCCTTTCTGGTGAAATTCTTTATATAAATTTATACTATATTGACAAATTCTGCTCTCTATTGGAGAATGTTTAATCTGTCCTAATAAACCAGCTCCTTGCCATGTTGTTCCCCCACCAAGTCTGATGAAAAATGTTTATTATTATTTTTGAATTTAACTTTTCTAAATAACTTAAGCTAATAAAGTTTTACCTTCCTTGTTCTATTAATACAACATCTTTCCATCCAAAATCATTAACAAGATGATAAGCAACGGAACAACCTACAACTCCACCTCCACATATTACTACTCTTGCATTAGTAGGGATTTTATTAGTGATAAAATCCCAACTGATATTTGTTTGCAATGGAGAAATCTGTGTTGCTCTTATAGATGTGAACAGATATCTGTAATTATTCCATTGGTGATATAATTGTGTCAGATTTAACTGTAGTTTCGAATAATTCATGGCTAAAAAAACATTTTCAAATTTACTTTTTAATTTTTATATAAAAGAAATCGCATTGAAAAAATATATAATTTATAACATTAATGAAAATATTATAACATTAATAATTTAACATTCCCAATTGCAAATTATTATTCTAATTTTAAAAATTTAATATTTATTTATATTAATTTATTACATATGAAATACTTTTGTAACATATTCATTTAAGGTATAAAAATACTGAAAATTATAATTATAAAGCTAAAATATTATTTGGATCCAATGTTGCTTTTCATTAAAAATATTATATAGATCCCTCTAAGTAAATTCTAAATTTTATTTATAAAATAATTGTCTATTCTTATATAAAATGAAATTGTTAAATTTTAGAAATAGGACAACTTCCAAATTTCTCATTCCATTCCAGATATGTTTGCATATCTTTTTCTGATACACTTGCTTTTACTTGGTTCAATGCATCTAGAAAATCTTGTATGTCAATAGGCTTAACTTCATCCTCTCTTATATGTTCTATATCCGAAAAATTTATTTTCCGAAGTGGTCCAAGAGCTGCTTCCTTACATAAATTTGCCATATCAGATCCAGAATAACCTTCTGTGTTATTGCCAATATTAATAAAATCTTCATCACTTAAAATATGGTTATGAGTTTTTAGAAGTGTTTTAATTATCTGTATTCTAGCTTTAACCTCAGGTAATGGAATATATAAACGTTTAACAAGTCTTCTTCGTATAGCTTCATCTAATTCTTGTGGCCTATTTGTTGCACCAATTAAAAGCAATTTTTCATTATTGCTTGTTGTAGCACCATCAAGTTGCACGAGAAATTCTGTTTTTATTCGTCTTGAAGATTCATGTTCAGATTCGGATCTCTGAGTAAGAAGAGAATCTATTTCATCAATAAATATTACAGCAGGTTCATGACATCTGGCCACAGCAAAAAGAGCTTTAACTAATTTTTCACCTTCACCAATCCATTTTGATGTTAAAGAGGAAGCACTTATGGAGAAAAATGTTGATTTAGTTTGACTGGCAATGCATTTTCCTATTAATGTTTTACCTGTTCCAGGTGGACCAAATAATAAAACACCTTTAGGTGGACCTCTTAATCCAGTAAACAAATCTGGTCTTAGCATTGGCCAAATAACAATTTCTTTAATTGTTTTCTTGGCAAATTCTAAACCAGCTATGTCATCCCATGTTACTGGAGGTCCCTGATCCATTATTTCACTAAGCATAAGATCAACCATTTTTGGATCAATGTGTTTCATTACCTTATCAGATGCATTTTCAGATTCGGATTGATTATTTAAAGCTGGTTTTGATATTGTTGCATTTTGTTTTAGTGATGAATGATTAGAACGGTTTCTTGTCAAAACTGATTTGCTATTCGGTTGAAAAATCCTCTTTTGTTGATCTTTAAACAATTGTTGTTTTGCAGTTACAAATGATATGCAATTAGAATTATTTTTTCCAGCATCCACTTTATTATTTGTAACAACAGATTTTATATCTGAATCATTACTTTGAGAAATGCTTGGTTCTTGATTTTCACATAACTGCAAATCTGTAGTATTGTTGTAACTCTGCATTAATCTTGTCCTTTTTTGCATTTCACAATATGATAGCGGAAGATTTCTTTTCAAACTATTTGATGTGGCTGATTTCTCAAATTTAGGTTGCAATTCACTAACAAAACGCTCTTGATTGTTTTTTGAAAATGATAAAGGAAGATGTTTTGCAATCAAATTGATATCTGTATCTTTTGAGAATACTGTTGTATCCATTCTGTCTGGCAAATTATTCATGATATCAGAAAGACAGAGAGAAGATTTCCATAACTTGCCATCTTGTTTTCGAGACGACAGATTCAAAGCTTTGGTTGCATAATCCGAATCTGTGCCCGTAGTAATATCAACGTTACTTTCATGCTGTTTCAAATTTTCCCATATTAATAATTCACCCATATCTGAAGATATCTGTTTAGATAATGCAGCATAGTTAAGCTGGCTAGCAATTAAATGATGAAAGTTATTTGTTATTTTTCTTTCATTTTTTGATTCTTTTATCGATAAAGAATTCCAATAATCCATTATCATTTGATAATCACTCATGTTGAATAGCAAATCTACAGTAATGGTGAAATAATTTAAATAACTAAATTTTTGTTAGTTAAATTTTATTTCAAAATATTTTCCTATACTAAAATTGCATAAAAGTTCAAAATGACTTCTCACCATTTGTTGTCCTTTCTCATAGATATCTAAAATTAAAATTTTTAATTATTTTACTTTACATTACATGCAGTTTATATAATTTTAAATTTCGTCTAATAATTAAAATTAATAAATAATTTCGAACTACTTTTGCATTTACTTGTTTTAATTTAAGATAAATTAATGGTGTTTAAACTTTTTATTGCGCATGTTGCCTATTTTAGGAATGGAACTTTTTACATTAATAAAACTCGAAATATTTGTCTATAAATACAAGGAATTTTTGATATAAATATTTATATAGTGTATTTATTTTTATAGTATATTTATTATATTTATATGTACTCAAAATAAATTAGTCATCTTTACTCATAAGGTCACACCAAGAGTCACACTACTAAATATTTGGCAATCACTTTCAAATATATTTATATATATTCTAAGCAAAGATGATTCTACGTAAATATATCTCGACATCATTTTTTTCATATAATAATAATTATATTTAATGCTATAAATTAAATATAGACGTGAGCACTACATTTCATTAGGGTACAGACTAAGAGAATTTTATTATTTATTTTTTAAGTCGGAGTTTTATTGAATACTTAATCCATAAAAATATTTCTTATGAGATATAAAGCAGATTAGAATGTGCATAGATACAGTCAGCATACCATATAGGCGTGAACTATAATACTAAACTTCGCCCAGGTATTCATATCTGTGGGTCGGAGGTATAGGGCACTATGTCCCTTTTTGGCCAAAATGAAATTATTGGCACAATCATATGGGTTTCTCGTCCTCTACACACAGGTATACAACACTATGTGCTACATCAATAATTGGTGGAGTTATACAAGTATACAACACTATGTCCTACATCAATAATTGGTGGAGTTACGGTGCTTTTAAATAACACGTGTCCATAAGGGAGAACAACGTAAAACAACTTCAAACTGCTCTCCTGTAAAATGTAGTAAATGTGACATAGCGTACTATACCTCCGATCCACAGATATAGACCAGTGGTTCTAAGGGTTCGAGTCTCGGGTCCCACCTCTTGAAAATATTTATCATGGGGTCCGGGCCTGGCCCGTCGATCCCCGTCTTCCACAATCCGGCTGACACCTCGGCAGAGGTGGGCAGCCTGTGGAAGGGCTTGTTTCGCCCCGCCACTTAGTACTCCACTGAGTGAAAAGTGGCGGAACAGTGGTTGAGAACCTCAACCACTGTTCCGCGGCACACTAGTGTGCCGCCAAACCTTTGATGGTGTGCCGCGAAAAATTAAGAATGAATTGTATGTATGTATAAAAATTGTATGAATGTAATTATAAGAATCATATATATAAATAGTGAAACGTGATTGGCTGGATATCCCTTTTGCAGTCCAACCACCATACCGATTCCTATAAATGGAGAATGGTTAGAAAAACCTAACCCTCAAATTTCTGCGATAGCCAAAATTTTTTGTCGTTATTCATAATTTAAAAATTAAGGAATAAATCAAAATTTTTTGTCATTATTCATAATTTAAAAATTAAGGAATAAAAATTAAATTTTTATTATAGTTTCTTTAAAAAGACAAAATCCGCAGGTGGCTCTATAACTTAATAATGGCCGACATTTAATGATCCCATGTACGAGTATGTCTGTAATCTGAATGTAATAAATAAGAATAAATATAATAATCTGTTAATAAAAATTCGTTGTTAAATTTAAATTATTATTTAAAATATTTAGGTGTGCCGCCAAATTTTAAATTATTAAAATATGTTCCTCAACAGAAAAAAGGTTGAGGACCATTGATATAGACAGACGGCAGTTTTCTGTCTTAAGGATTCAGAATCAAGTTTTCAATATTATTATTCGTAATTTTTCATAAGTTGGGGCCCGCCCATCAGTTCTGGTTATTCACATACTGAAGGGTATTTCTATATATTTTTCTTAATGTCACTTTTTAATGTTTTGTCCAATTACTAAATGACTGGCCATTCCAGGTCCAACAAACTGATCATATCAATATAGATAGCTCGTGGTTAAGCATTTGATTACTATATGGCGATCAAATTCAATTTCCAAGTTCCACATCTCCAGATCTTTTTCAAGAGAGGTTGGGCCTCGCTCATTGAACCCCGATCTTCAATCCTAACATAATGAGAAGTGTAAGTGATCCATGATGGGCACTTTTTCTTGAATGGTTTAAGCTGCTTTCCACCCGGTGAGTACAATGCGGCAGGATATTTTCATGCTTAACACGGGTGGTTCACATCCATGGTGGGAATATTTTTTGTCAATACTACTTTCTATTTAGTAAGAATACTAAATGGCGGGGCAAAACAAGCCCTTCCACAGGTTTCCTATGCAGGAGGAGTCAGCTGGATTGTAGAGGACGGTGATTGACGGACCCAGACCCTGTAATAAATGTTTCCAAAGGATAGGATCCGAAACTTTAACCTGGGTCTTCCAGTATGGAAAGATGAAGCGTTTCCACGCAGCCATACGCCCGTCTCTCCATGATTAATTTTTAGTCAACAGATGACGCCACTTCCAATCAGTGGTGATTATTAAGTGACGGGGCTGTAAAAAACTTTAACCTGGGTCTTCCAGTATGGAAAGATGAAGCGTTTTCACGCAGCCATACGCCCGGCTCTCCATGATTAACTTTTAGTCAACAGATGACGCCACTTCCAATCAGTGGTGATTATTAAGTGACGGGGCTGTAATAACCATGCCATAAGCTCAGGAGCATACCCAAGTAATGATTATTAGCAGAGCTGGATTTGCATCTTTGGGGGCCCTAGGACGAGAAAGGCTTTGGGGCCCCTAAAAATTCAAATCAGCTACGTCTAATTTTAAAAGCTTCTTGTAACTTATAAGGAACCTTTAAAATTTACTTTCTATCTAGCACTTTAATAAAAAATCCATTTTTTCTTATTAAAAGTTTATAAAAGTTTAAAATTGATATAGTTTTGGGACCCCTAGAATCGCGGGGCCCTAGGATGCAACCTAGTCGGCCTATAGGTAAATCCGGCCCTGGTTATTAGGGCCAGATTGGCCGTGTGGAAACGCTTCGACTTTTCACTATCGTGGATCCGGGTTCAAGTCTCGGGCCCAACTCTTGGAAAATATTTCATGGGTTGTAGACCCAGCTCATTAATCCTCGACCTCCACAATCCGGTTCAACCGTCCTCAGGGATGGGCAGCCTTTGAAAGTGTTTTTTCGTCCCGACACTTAAGGTGCATTTCTTTATTGGACAGTTTTCTTACTAAATAGACTGATTGCGGCCGGATAGGCGAGTGGTAACGCCGTCGGCGTTCCACGCAGGAGTACCCAGGTTCGCGTCCCGGGTCTGGTAACTCCTGAAAAAGTTTTTTCGGGATGCTGGGGCCGGCCGGCGATCCCCGTCCTTCCCCATCCGGCCCCCTCCATGGGTGTGGGTGAGTTACTAAGGGGCGTGGTTGGAACTGGCCCCGCCCCTTAGTAATCTCCTTGATCGGAAAGGGATGTAAAATATGAAAAAAATAGACTGATGGCAGCGGAAGTTGTATGTTTCTTCTCGAGAATGACATTAACAAGTTTCGTTTTTGCTATGCTTGGGTCGAAACTAACTCTCCTTCCAATCATAGGAAAAATGAAACATATAAGTGTCATTCTCGAGAAGAAATAAGCAATTTCCGCCGCCACCAGTCTTAGAAGTGAAGAAAACCGTCCAAAAAAGAAATGCACCAGTACTCTTACTGAATGGAAAGTGGCGTCATCTGTTGATCAAAATAAAATATTTAGTGGTAGTATTAATGACAAATTTGCCGACTGAGCATTCAACTTTAATAAAATTTAGTAGTAAGTATTCATTTTCAATTGAATATATAAAAATTTATTATATAATAATGACAATCGCTTCTTTTATATAAAAAAATATAAATATTTTTGAAATTTATTTTTTATTGAATAGTCAAGAAGAAAATTTCAGAAAACTCCTCATAATTTCTGATTTAATTATTACAGGTAATTTCTGATTTAATTGATTAAAAATTTAAAAATATTTATTTTTAAATTGAAGAAAAAATTTAGAAATGTAAGATAATATTCTATAAAAATATTAAAATAGTAACATATTATGTACTGATATGTTACTATATAAATGTAAAATACAAAATAAAATAATTTCTTTGTTATTATGTTAGTGATATATCCTTCAATTGATTAAAATCAAGACTTTTTTCCCAGGAATCGTCCCTATTTATTGTTCAGACGAATGGTCTTAAAAATTAAAATAATAATTAAATAAGGTCAACTCCGATATATTATTATTTATTGGAAACCGAAAATATTTTAACGGTTATCAATCGCAATTTTATAAACATTTTGACTCCCACATGTTAGCCGACTACCGAAATTTTGATGTTTTAGACCTGGCATATATTGTCCGAAGAATTTTACTTATGCAGATCCAAGAGCTATCCCAATTACCCAGATTTTAGAGGGTTTAGAGACGAAATAATATCAATCGGTAATTAGTAATTATCAATCATGTTGTATCAGTAAAGTCATATAATCTTTGTCTTTCAAAATAAAAATAATTCGGTTATTAATGTTATTGATTGGTATCAATATATATATATTTATATATTGCGAAGATATAAATTATACAATCCATTCTTGGTTCGTTTAAATTTTGCCGATTTAATTTTTGTGTGGAGCGTATGACACCTCACAACCTCATAAGTACACCCCTGTGCAGGGTATCCACCTCTGCAGAGGATGAAGATCGGGGTCGGGTTCGATTCCCATGAAAGAAATTTCCAAAGGGTGGAACAGGAAAATCGAACTTGGGTTACTAAAGTTGAAAGACGAGACGTTTACACGCGGCTAATCCACCTGACTATCACTTCGGATTAACGATATCTCACCAAAAACAAAAATGTGAAAAAATGGGCCAAGTTCTATTCTACCAGTTTGTTTAGCAATGGACAAACCAAGATGATGACGGCTATCGGAAAACAGGAGAAAGACAGTAGGAAATCAGGAAAAAGACCCCGACCCTTTGTTCAGGAGGTTTTTATATCGTTGACCATCTCCTCCCCCATTTGTCCAAAGGCAGGCAGTCTGGGCTTTAAGGTGACTCTTCTTGGCCCGGGTTTTTCTCTCGGACCTTATCCTTAACCCAGGTCATAAATTCGTAATTGTCATCCAAATAAAGATTATTTTTGATGTGGTTTCCAGCGAGATCCAATAATCCAGGTCATAAATTCGTAATTGTCATCCAAATAAAGATTATTTTTGATGTGGTTTCCAGCACAAACCCCTTATCTTCATACTTTATGATAACTATGATTATTCTTTTCTTAATCATCATCTCTTGTATGTGATGTTTTTCAGTAGTAATATTGATAAGTGCTACTAAATAGAATTTAAAATTTCAGTGCATCAAGCAGGAAAAGCAATACTCTCATTAATAACATAAAATAACTTTTATTTAAAGCACTTTAGGCTCTATCGAGCCCTCCTCAGTAATTATATTTGAATCACTAAACACAGTTAGAACTATACAAAATTATTTCTAAGTTTGAAAATTCTAAAATATAAAATTTTGAATTATATTTTACAATTTTTGAACTTAGAATAAACTTTGTATAGTTCTAACTGTGTTTAGTGATTCAAATATAATTACTGAGGAGGGCTCGATAGAGCCAAAAGTGCTTTAAATAAAAGTTATTTTATGTTATTAATGAGAGTATTGCTTTCCCTGCTTGATGCGCTGAAATTTTAAGTTCTATTTAGTAAGAACGAAGCAGTGCAGTAATATGAGTTATAGTAAGTGCTACTAATTATTCTGTTTTTGTCTTTTGCCGATTCATGTGTTCCTTACGATTTCTTTTGTTTCATCACGTGACTCTCACATATATATAATCTATTAAATCTGTGGAGAATCACAATTATACGATCATGTATTACATTTTTATTTCATTTGTGTAAACCATCAATTGTATAAACTAGGCGTATAAAACTCATTTTAATTCAAGGGCCATTTAATGAGCCTGAAAATTGTCGCGAGCCGCATCACATTTAAAAAAATTTTAAATGTGATGTGGCCTGCGACACTCTTACAAATTTTAGAATAAGAATTCAGAAATATAGATAGGATAATTAAAAATATTGTGTAATCAAATGAACATATTACAAAAATATATAATTACTATATAACTGCTTTTAATTATACATGTTTTTAATTTAATTCCTTGCTATCAATCTTTAATTTTCTATTAAGCATTAAAAGTCACATTTTCTGTACAAAAACAAAAGCTTTCCATTAAAATTTTAAAAGTTCAAATATTCATAACTATTTACATTTTTTAAATAAGTTAATAACACAACAAATAAATCTAACAAGCCCATTAGCCATTCTTTATACACGTCCTTCAAAGAGGGATTGTTTGGAACTTGATTAATGTATTTGTCTATCCAAAAAATATAGGTTCTCATTTATGGCTTTTTGTTTTTTGGTAAGAAATTTCACACAAAACGATGTAGTCCTTGCAGGAAAGCACTTAGTTTGTATCATTGATCTGAAACATCACTGTCATCTGTACATATACGTTGATAAGGCCAATCAAAAAATCTTGTGCAATTTACATTTCATTAAAATCAAACTAGTGTATAATAGTATATAACATAGCTATGAAGCGAGAGTTACTTCCTATTAGCTCATAAAATATTGTTCTCATTTTCATTTTAGTTAAGAACGTTGGGGGCCACAAAAAATCACATTGAGGGCCGCCAGTTTGACACCACTGGTGTAAACTAATAAATCGGAAAGAAGACAAAGTATAAAGTCTTGACTGATAGAGTTTGTCACTCATTGTGGAAATTTCTCCAAATAAAAATGGAGATAATTACATAAAATTATAAATAAGAGAAATATCTGTATATAAAATATAAAGAAAGGTAAATATGCAGAAAAAGGTGTTAAATTAGCAAACAACTAATATGTATCATTTAACAGCAGACTTTTGTATACAATGACATAAATCATGAAGAAAATATGAGATATAATGGTGATGAAATTAGATTGAATTGTATGCAGGTGTTGTCAAGAATGTAAAGACATAAACAAAATATTAGGCTTAACAAAAACAAAATACAAGGAAAAAGTTCAAATGGAAGAGAGAGTCAATGCAGTCAGGGAAAAGGACCCATTAAGAAAAGTTTGTGTGTGTTTGCTGAAAGCAATTAAGAAGAAATATTAATAAAAAGAAGAAAAAGACAAAACAACAATTTGTCTTTAGAAAATGACAGACTGTCAATACTCAAGGTATTTATCCTCCAATTGTATTGGATGCACTGCTCTAATTATGTGATAGAGTTAGCATCAATTGTGCAGAGATCTCTCTCAATAAAGGACACAGGTGTGTTCATAAACTGTATTGTTGTTAGTCATTACATCACTGAAGATTTCCTCCTCTCCATCCTTACTCCCAAAAGTGCCACATATCCACGTTTTGGCTATCAAATATATCCTGATGTCACAGTCGCTCTGTGGGCCTTGCAAATCTAATCTAATTCAGATTTATATAATCTATTATTAAAAATCAAATTAATTTTTGTAGTAAAATAATTATTTTAAAATGAAAAACAAATATCAAATATATCTAAATATAATTATAATAATTCTTATTAATAATCATTAAAGTATAAAGTTTATAATTTTACCATGACTGAAGTGGGCTTTTGTGTCCTCCTTCCTTTTTTAATTTTGATTTATCTAACTTACAATGGCCTCCAACTTCTCCCTCTTGTACCACATCATCCCGATATCTATTAAATAATAATTTTATTATAATTAAATATCAAACAATAATGAAAATATTTGTAAAATAAACAAAGAATCATTTTTAATAAAAAAAATTATCTTATTACTAATTTTTATGTATTCAGAAACAGAGAGATGAGTTTTTTCTTCTCACAATTTATTATTACAGTATATTAGATTATGTATTATAGAACTATTCTCATATAAACAGCAATATATAACTATTCTTTTATTTCAAAATCTGGCTTAGAATCTACATGGTGTGTTCAAAAAGTATCGAACCTTTGGTTGGCAAAAATACATTTATTGATTTGGAAATTCGAAACACTAATCCCCTTCAAAGTAGTCTCCTTGGTAATGCACACACTTCTCCCAGTGCTCCCGCCATTGTTGGAAACACTTCTGGAATGCAGTTTTTGGAATGGTGAGCAATTGTTCTGTCGCATTCCACATGATGTCTTCTCTTGACTCAAATCGGGTCCGTTTTAGTGGCATTTTCAGCTTGGGAAACAGCCAAAAATCACACAGAGCCATGTCGGGTGAGTAGGGAGCCTGATGAACTACAGGAATGTTGTGTTCGACGAGGAAAGCTTGAATTGAATGCGCAGAATGGGCAGGTGCATTATCAGGATGGAGCTGCCAAGTTTTCGCTGCCCACAGATCCGGTCGTTTGTGCGGCACACCATCACGAAGGCGACGAAGGACTTCCTGGTAGTACTCCTTTGTGATGGTTTGGCCTTGTGAGGCATACTCATGATATACCACACCACAGGAGTCAAAGAAAACAGTCAACATGACTGACTTTGCTATGGACCAGCCGTGGTTTTTTTGGTCTCGGGGATGACGGATGTTGTCACTGTGATGACTGCATCTTGGTTTCTGGGTCGTACCCATACACCCATGTTTCATCGCCTCTGATCACGGTTTTCAGAAAGTTGGGATCGCTGCTCAAGTTTTTCAGTCATTTTCCAACCATTCCACAAAAACTGAAATCCGATGAATGCTCACTACAAGTATTCATTTGTTGGCCGACTGCCAGCAACTGACGCTTTCTTCGTGCGGGAAAAAATTCATGAATGCACATGCGTGTCCCCTCTATATCTTACACTGAAGAAAATCTCCCATGCTTCATTGGTTTACGCTGGAAAAAATAAAAAATTAGGTTTGATACTTTTTGAACAGCATGGTATACAAAGTCTCTAATAATAAACCTCTGCTTCTTCTAAATAACTACATTAACCCTTTCAGACCTAATTTAATTCTATTTATTCTAAAATTATATAATTTTAAATTTAGCATCTCGGGCAAAAATAGAAAATATTTAAAAAAAAAATATATTCTATTTTTTTTTTTTTTAAATAGAAAATAGCATGTGCCATAAATGGTACACCAGGACCGATATTTTCTATTTTTTTTTTTAAATAGAAAATAGCATGTGCCATAAATGGTACACCAGGACCGAAAGAGTTTTTTTACAAACAAGTATTAAAGGAGAAATAAAATCACAGTTTTTAATGTTATTAAAATACATGTAAAAACATTTTCATCACTTAAATCACTCTTCAGTCACAATAACTTTAAAAAACATAAAATTTACAAACAAGTATTAAAGGAGAAAAAAAAATCACAGTTTTTAATGTTATTAAAATATATGTAAAAACATTTTCATCACTTAAATCACTCTTCAGTCACAATAACTTTAAAAAACATAAGATAAGTGTACAAAAAAGCAATTTATAAATGATGTTTGAAACATATATATATGATGTGTTTCAAACATTACAAACTTATTGTTACTAATGTCTTTTGTATAAATAACATTTAAATATTATAATAAATATCAATGATTATATATTTACTATTATTAAACTATATGTAATATATTAATATCCCACCAAAAAATATAAATGTGAAAAAATAGGCCAAGTTCTGTTCTACAAGTTTGTTTGGCCACCAAAAGAGTAGAGGTCTAAAACAGATGCCAAATTCCATTCCAATCCCAATGTCGAAAAATAAGGTTTAAATACAGAAATAAATTCAATACAGTGTCAGATTTTCAGACTTTTACTTGACAAGTTTTAATATCTATGATAGCTGGGTAATATAACTCAAAAACTTGCCAAGCCTGAAAGTGACACTGTATTGAATTTATTTTAATATTTAAATCTTATTTTTTGATATTGGGGTTGGAATAGAACTTGGCTGATTTAGATCTCTATTCTTTTGGTGGCCAAATAAACTTGTAGAAGAGAACTTGGCCCTTTTTTTAACATTTATGTTTTGGTGGGATATCAGCACTTTTAGCTAAATTGTTATATTGAATAAACATGCTAAATAAGTAATAATATGAGATAGAGAAGTTGGCCATTTTTCACATTTATGTTTTTGGTGAGATCATTCATATAAAACCACTTGCCTTACTTGTAAATCAGAAAGCCAAAAGCACTATTAGCTGGTAGATTAGAATTTGGCCCATTTTCTCATATTTTTATTTTTGGTGGGATATCAGTACTTTTTGCTAAGTTGTTATATTCAATAAACACGCTAAATAAATAATAATCTGAGATAGCTAAATAATTCTTTGCGCGACGCCATTTTTTCCTTTTAACCGATGTTTATGAATTATCCGTTTCGTATTAATAGTTCATTTTTCACATTTATGTTTTTGGTGAGATATCAATACTTTTTGTAAAATTATTATATTAAACAAACATGCTAAATAAATTATATTCTAAGATAGCTAAATAATTCTCACATGATGCCATTTTTTTCTTTTAACTGCTTATCCATTTCGTATTGATAGTTTTTAATATAGGTGGTAAAGTATGTCTTCGGCCGGAACCACAAGAATATTTCATAATAACCAATATATTCATTATATTCACCAATATATTCATTAAATTATAATCAATATATTTATTAAAAAAGATTGCTATATAGGTGACGCCGCACTGCTGGATGCGACGCGACGCGCTCGATCGCTTCGGGTGAAGTAAATAAGTCACAAAAATAATTGAACTTTTTTCTTTTAACTGCTTATCCATTTTGTATTGATAGTTTTTAATATAGGTGGTAAAGTATGTCTTCGGCCAGAACCACAAGAATATTTCATAATAACCAATATATTCATTATATTCACCAATATATTCATTAAATTATAATCAATATATTCATTAAATAAGACTGTTATATAGGCAATGCCACACTGTCAGATGCAATGCATTCAATTGCTTCAGGCGAAATAAATAAGTCATAAAATAATTGAAAAATTGGCATTTTCAGAATTTTTCCTTTACCTGTATCATCGTGAGATAATAAAGCTTAACAGCGAATACAATTTTCGTTTTACTAACTTAATCGGAAGCGAAGTTATGGAGATGGCACAAATATGGCCTAAGTTGGTTCGTGTAAATATACACACGATGTGCGCCGCGCGAATTTCTCCCTGCGCACTGCCGTGAACCTTGATCACATCATGATTATTGTGATAATTGTTTTAATTGTTAATTTTTGAATTTAAACTTTATTTATTTTTTAAAAATAGATTTATTTTTAAGTAAGAAATAATAAAGTTTACTTTAATTTATTGTTAAAATTAAGTTTTTGATTTTAAAAATTTCGAATCCGAATTTCCTTTATAACTTCTTAAAGTTTTGTAAAATATCAGTTATAATTTCATTTTTATTGAATTAATTTCTTCAAATAAACGAGAATTAATTTTTGAAAAATATTATTGCTAAGATGAATCAAATTATTAGTTTGTTCGGAGGGCCAAAATATCTTGGCTCGGCACTGACGTACCCGATGACTCCATTCAGTAGATAGATCCTAATACACTTTAGGATGGCCCAGTCACATCCCAGATGAAAAATAGTGTAATATCCCGATTATTCCATTTAGTGGATAGATCCTAATACACTTTAGGATGGCCCAGTCACATCCCAGATGAAAAATAGTGTAATAAAGTAAAGAAACATTGAGGTCTGATACTCCTGAAATGAGTCCACTGTATAACAATTTGTATTGATTGAGCATCGATCAAAGGGCGGTATAGAAAACAATGGATTTAATAATTTTTTTATTATAAAGTAATTTTTCAGTTACTTTATAATAAATTTTTTATTATAAAAAATTTTATATACAATACAATTCAAAAGAAGATGGCATATATATCCAGCAATGGATGAAATAAAAATTACATAAACATATTCTAATATATTTTATTTTTAATTATACTATTTCACAGTGTTCTTTACAGAGAACTAAAGAGTTGCTTGTATTGCATAAAAATGAAGCTAGGATTATCACAAGGCTCTTTACAGTGCACTGTTATCTTAGAAGGCATTTTCATCTTATTAGGATTGCTGATAGTCCCAACTGTAGATGTCAAGAAGGAGATGAAACTCCTCTTTACCTTTGGGTGAATGTATGGCCCTTTTGGTTAAAGTACGAACTTGAGTTACATTTTCTTGCTGCAGAAGAATTTTTTACAATCCCATTGAGGAAAATATTGTCTTTCGTGATTAAGACAAGACTTCTTATGGGATGATCCTGTTGGGGATGCCTAATAGACCACTGATGGTGACAGTATTACGGCTGTGTAAAGCCTCACTTTTCTACATTTTGTTTAATATTCTGTTGCCTTAGTATACAATACTGACGCAATAAAATACTAAATAGAAAATAAAACTAAATATACAATTTATTAAATACATATCTGCCATATAATATTAACGAAATTCAATAAATGTAGAAAAGTGAGGCGCAATAAAATACTAAATAGAAAATAAAATTAAATATACAATTTATTAAATACATATCTGCCATATAATATTAACGAAATTCAATAAATGTAAAATGAATCCATAAATAATATTTCATTTTGAAATTGTTTTAAAAAGCAATGTAAGCTTTCTGTTCTTGAAAAATCAAATAAAAACAAGTATCTAAAAATATATCAAATACGAATATGATTGATTAATTAATAAATGTTTATGACAGATAAATAATTTTTTTAATTAAATAAATTTTAATTAAAAACATAACTCTATCTATTGACATTAATTTAAAAGAGTTTTATTTAAAATTATATAAAATTTCATTAACTACAGTATTTTTAAATCTAATATTGTTCATTCATTATATTATATATTTAAAGCTTTATTGAAAACTGTCTAGAAAATTTAGAATTTCATTTTTTGAAAACTGATTTAGGAATGGGACCCACCAATTTTATTTATGGATTTTTATGATTTTTTGGTGAACTAATACACAGATTACTAATACAGATGGAACACTTCCTATACTTTAAATGGTAACTTTTCAAAATGACGTAGCCATATAAAGAACCAATCATATTACTTCTTTAGAACGTAACATAGATGGTGCTACTAACAGTTAAACGTCATCAACAAAGCCAGGATATGACATCACAAAAATGGCTGTACTTCCTATATACAGTAATCGTTATTGTGAATACTACTTTCTTGATTTATTTCCGATTTTAAGAAGTTAAATGTACTTTTAAAAACAAAACGTTGATTTTTAATCGTGTTTTAGACTTTATACATTCGAAATATTTATAATACAAATTTGATAACAATTTCTTTCCGAATTGTTAAACATTAATGAAACCTGTGTGTTTATATAAATATATTCTATTTTCAAGCTTCGGAAAACAACGTATATTATATTAATATAATTTTATCGAAAATTTATATTTGTACAAACAAGTTATATATCAAAAATATATTAATGATATTAAATAATAATAATGAAAACATTTCAAAATAACTAATATACA
>AYEL01079318.1:0-19140 GCA_000484575.1 Olivierus martensii
TCCTATTACTCATTTCGAATTAAAATCCATAATGAATAATTATTTCTGTATATCTGCTTGTGTAACTCATGTAGGAAATTTTTTAAAATGGATATTATAACTTTTTCATATTAAAAAAAAATATAATTTTTTTTTTAATATTTTTATATTGGTTTGTTTTTACTAAATTGATATTTTCAGATATTTATACATTTATTTCTGAATATCTCTGAAAACAACAGCCACAGTAAAAATTTCCAATATAAAAATATTATACAAGCAGTTCTGGAAAGAACTACTTACTTACATTTCAGATATAGCTTTAATCATTCCAAAATAAACTGGTTAAAAATATATGTAATCAAAATCATTTTCAATGACATAACATATTACACACTGGCAATTTTTTGAATTGTGACACTAACGTCACAACTCAAAAAATTGCAATTTAAAGTTAATACTGTATCTGAAACAGCCTCTTCATTACCCGCATGCATGTATAATGACACTCCTCTAACTCAAAAAATAACCCCTACAGGCCCATTATGTCGCTATGCAGGACTGCCATTATGTTATCCAGTATTTAAAACCATAAAAATTGTAAGAACATACTTATAAGCAATGCTTGATGATCATTGTATACATGATTATATTGGATGTTTCATTTATGTATTTCACTGATCAACTACAACTTTTAGTAATTTTTATAATTAAATGAAATCTATTTTTGTTCCTCCTGAAAAATCTACTTTTCAAGTTGTGATATTATTGAAGCCATTGTGCAATGTGTCATAAAAAAAAAAAAATCTATTAAATAGTTTTATAATCTTATCAATACTATACTAATAGTTATTTAATATTGCCCAGACAACATTGGACACTGCAGCTGGTTATATACCAGCTGCAGTGTTCAATGTTGTCTGGGCAATATTTAAATACAGTTAATTTATATTTTTTAATTTGTAGAAATAATAAGCTAACAATATTACACTCTAAAGCTGTATGAGCAATATGGTAAGCCATATGTTATCCATTTTAATGTTTAATGCCATCTTGAGACAATGATATAAAAAAAGAACTCTTTTATTTATAGGGAAGCATTAAGAAAATTGAATGTTCACCATTTTTAAATGATTAATTAAATTAATTAATTTATTCCAAATTTGACATTAATATACTAATTACCTGCTAAATTTTATAAATTTATATCAAACTAATATATAAGCTTATCTTCAACAGACAGAAATGAGTCATTCCTTTTCAAGAAAGGCAAATATTTATGGCAGCTTGGTCACTATATTTTTTTGTTAATAAATGATATTACTTTTTAATCTGTTGATTATTAAATGGGAAAATAGAAATCCTGCCATGAATCATTCATATTAGTTGAGGGCAGACTGTTGAAAAAGATTATTAACAACCTAGGTTTAAAACCACAAAATATTTCCCAAGTGATGGGATCCAGATTCAATCCCAGATCATCTAGATCAGTGGTTCCCAATCTTTTTTTGGCCATGCCCCACCTAAGCATCTCTAAAATCCTGAGGCCCCCCTGTGACATATAATTTTTATTATTCAAAAAGTGAACTCCTATCAATGGAGGAAGCCTAAAAGTCCATTAACTTGGTTTAAACAAGCTTCCAAGGACCTAAAATGCTATTAACTTGGTCTAAACAAGCTTCCAAAAACATGGCATACATGAAACAGAAAAATAAAAGAACAAAAGGACAGTTGAAGTACTGAGGAAAAAATCACTAAAAATTGTCAAAAATAATAATAATATAAATTATTATGAAAAAAACAGCAAATAAAGTTTTACAACTGCCATGTACATTCTGATTTTAATTTTAAAAATATTTATGTCACAATATATATTTATATACTGTATATTTTGCCCCTAAAACCAAAAGAAATGAAAAAATTTATTGTTAACTCATTCTCGAATTGCCCCCTTGAAAAAAATCAAATTGCCCCCTTGTGGAGCATGCACCCCACATTGGGAAACACTGATCTAGATAGAAAGCAATAACATTTGCAGGTAAATGTTCAATCCAGCTGACAAATAACAAAATTCGACCAAATTAAAATTTCCATTTAATTTTGGGATGTCATTTTTGGATCTATCATTTTGAATTTGAAAAAACTCTCATTAGCAACTTATAACTCTCCCTAGATACAGATTTTTGTCAAAATCGGACTAACATATAACTAGTAAAGATTACTGTCATATTTTGTTATTTAAATTGACATAGAAATAATATTTATGAGAGTAAATTTACATAACCAAATAGTAAAGATGGTGTATCAAATTGTGTATATAATTGTTTTGTGAATATGATTTTAAAAGAATAAAAAATTAATTATTTATTAAATTTTTAAATTATAAATACATCACATTACAGACAGGCCCCGATTAATGCGAATAATTGGTTCCACGAATTTCTCGCACTATTTGAAGTATTAACTATATGTAAAATATGGTAATTGGTTCTTGCTTTGTGAGATTCTGGCCATTAGCTAACTTCACGATGAATAACTACAATACTAACTTAACACTAACTGTTTAAGAAATATTTACTTTCATATTCTACATCGTTGCTCATCACCTAAATTAATAACTTACCAGAAATTGCATCTCATACCATCATCAAACCAACCGCCAAATCAAAACCAAAATAGCGAATCGAAAGCGGAAGTTGAGCGCTGCTTTTATATCTCTCAATCACATCCATTTTTTGCTGTAGCATAATCACTAACCTCTTCTTTTTTTGTTTCCTGTTTTATCATCAAAAGTGTTCTTCCTTTTATCCATTTCGATACTTTTTAAAAGAGAAAATTCTGTACTATACTGTAGGTATACGATAGCAAAGCTAAATAATATAGTACAGTAATATTAACCTTTAGCGCTCCACCGCCTAGCTATGCTAGACACGCCTGCTCCGTCTAATGATAATTGAAATAAAAAAGTTTATTTTATATATGACAAAGAGATGATTTTTTTTTATTCAAAAAGTTCTAAAGTATTTTATAAGAATTGAATTATGTATTTTATAAAGAAAATAGACATCTAAATTAGATAGTTAAAAAATATTACTGTGTTGAATTGTATTCAGAATTACTGTACGGAATAAAATTTTAAAATTTATTCCGTACAGAATAAAATTTTAAAATTTATTCTTTGGTCAAAATTTTAAAATTTTGACCAGAGAAAAATTTTAATATAAATTAACATAAATTAATTCTGAATACGGTTCAATACAGTAATATTTTCTATCTATCTAATTTAGATGTCCATTTCCTTTATAAAGTACATAATTCATATTTATAAAATACATTAGAAATTTTTGAATAAAAAATTATATCAAATTAATAAATCATATCTTTATCATATATAAAATAAACTATTTTAGCTTAATTATTGATATTCAACATGTTGAATGTTCCTTTCTTACATAACATTGAAAAATTTATAAACACAAGAAGCAATAATTTTAATAAGTTTAGAAATATTAAAATAACATATACTGTAATAGTTATATTGATACTAATAAATTTCTAAGTTCTAAATACAGGTAGGCCTCGATTAGTGTGAATAATTGGTTCCATGAATTTCTTGCACTATTCAAAGTATTAACTATATGTAAAATATGGTAACTGTGCACTATTCGAAGTATTAACTCTATGTAAAATATGGTAATTGGTTCTCTTTGTGAAATTCCGGCCATTAGCTAACTTCACAATGAATAACCACAATAATAACACTAACTGTTTAAGAAATATTTATTTTCAACAAGATTTGTTTAGTATTTCATATTTTACATCATTTTTATTTATTTTCATATTTTACATCGTTGTTCATCATCTAAATTAATTGCGTCTCATACCATCATCAAACCAACCACCAAATCAAAACCGGCCAATTTTGGCATCCCGACATTTTTTTAACAGCGCCTACCCTCCGCGATCCTCACTCATGACTTATTCTAAAATATAACTTTTCCTATTCTAAACTTATAAATTTATTAAACTGAACTAAACTTTACTAAGAAATAAGTAATGTCCTAATCCAAACTATTCCTTACGTACTAATATAAACTATATCTATTATCTATTTAACTTATTATACCTCCTTATATTTAGCTACTCAATTATTCCTCAATTAATTTCACTTATCATAATTTTTCTCATATCTCCTATTTCTATTCTCTATACTATCCGAATTTTTGTTAAGTATTCGTGTGCATTTTATTCTGCATTTGTGCTAAGTTTGCACTTTTTTTTAACCCACTATGGGAACAGATATGCACTTACAGAGTGTTTCATCACTCACTCTACCTTATTTGAAATGTAACCTCATATACTTAAATATTCTTCAATTAGTGTTACCCCTGCTGGGGGTCTCCAGGGTCTCACACTAGTATAGAGGCATATAGGACGCGTATGGTATCCTGCAGCTTATCTGTTCACAGTTGGTCTTACACTAGTATAGAGGCATATAGGACGCGTATGGTATCCTGCAGCTTATCTGTTCACAGTTGCTGTAACTGGACCTCTAGAAACTCTTAGGCTATCAAAGTTGGCGCGTCCCCACACATGTTCTATTGGCGATAAGTCTGGCGACCGGGCAGGCCGAGGAAGTGTGGCAACCTGGAGGAGACATCCTTGCTGTGTGCGGCCGAGCATATTCCTGCTGAAAATGCCCAAGGGAACGTTGCCAAGGAAGTGTGGCAACCCGGAGGAGATATGCTTGTGACATCCTTGCTGTGTGCGGCCGAGCATATTCCTGCTGAAAATGCCCAAGGGAACGTTGCCATGAGAGGCAATATATGCGGCTGCAAGACGCCCTCGACAGATCATCTGTAGAAAGGACCGTCTGCTCTCCGACAAGCACGAACAGATCCAAGTGTTTCGTTATCCTCAAACTGCCATCCAGAGACAAGTGGCACCATCGTTACAGATCCCAGTATGTCCTGAACATATTGCTGTGTTGTCATTGTCCTTCGGATCACTACTAGGAATGACCTGAATCCAAAGAGATAGATGACTTATCATCTGTTTAGCCATTGAGTAGGAAGTAAGAAGCGAGAAGGATGAGGAAAGTGTAAATTAATTTAAAAATGTTAATTTAAAAATATCATTTTTTAACTTTTCTTAATCATATGAAAATAATTTTAAAATAAGGGTTTAGCCATTGAGTAGGAAGTAAGAAGCGGATGAGGAAAGTGTAAGTATAGTAAAAGTTCGTACCATAAGAATGTGTGGTAGGTCACAAGGTGAAAGAAGAGAGTTAGCAACCAACACCGTTTTACTAAATCAAAGAAAAAAGTTATTTACAATATTTACATAGTTGAGATTTGAAGCAATTTCTCATCAACAATCATTTCCTACAATCTTCAGTTTGTCGAGAAATCTTGATCACAGAGAGGACAAAGAAAGTCTTAATTTAAAATATCAATGAATTTAAAAGTTCATTACTTGTCAGTAGTTTCAAAATTACTGTTGAAGAACTCCCATTCTTGCTGAAATGTGTACGTACGACGACGACACAACGGTATATTATGCTTTTAAATTGATATTAACGACTGAATTGTGTTGATAGCAGTTGGCACGCTCTGAGACTGTGGAAAAAGACTCATGCGGACTCGGTTTGCATCACTCCCATTCCTGCTGAAATGTGTATGTACGACGACGACACAACGGTATATTATGCTTTTAAATTGATATTAACGACTGAATTGTGTGTATTATCTGTTGAATAGTTGTTTCCAATAATTCACAAATTTATTAGTTATTTTTGGAGATAAAATACTTATTTATAACGACAAAAAAGAAGTCTACTTAAAATATCTGAAGCAGGATCAAGTAAATGGCTACGTTTTTAGAACTTTCAAAATGAATGGGAAGAAGAAATATTGTTTTGTGGAAATAAAGGGATATGCCGTATGTCTTCTGTTCAATTGCAACATAACAACAAAAATATATAATGAACGACATTATAAATTAAGAACATAAGAACTTTCATCAAAAATATATGCCAATAGTGTCATAAGAAAAGAAAAATAAATACTTAAAAAAGGCACTAGTGAGTCAGTAATCATTGTTTAAGAAAGTAAAGAATAAATCAAAAAATGTTATTATGGCATCGTTCAAAATCTTATTACATTGATGAGTACATGCTGCAAAACCGACAATGATAAGAATCTAAGATTAAAATACAATTGGTCATTTCAAAAACTAAATCTAAAAATACATTAACATGACAATTAAAAAAAAATTTTTTTAACAGTAGAAAGAAAATCAGAACAACCAGACAGTTTCAACGTAAATTGTCACAAGCTCAAGTCAGACAAGAGAAGTGCATCCATTCAGGACAAATTACCAGTTGCTGATCATTTTAGTAACCCCAGTTGTGTTAATGTATTCTCTCAGTCCCATGAAAGAATTCTGATTTTCTGTCTTCCAGTGCAATTTGCAAGGCCAGTTTTTTCCTTCTTTAATAGCCTTCCTTTCGAGTTTTAATCTCTCATTATTGTATTTTCTGCAATAGAAAAGATAATGTGGAACATCTATGAGTTGTGACTATCTATGAGTTGTGACTATCTAACTATCTATGCAGTTGTGATCACTTTGTTGATCACAACTGCAGAATTTATTATCACTAAATCCAAATCTTTCGAAAAACTATAGGAAGTTTCCATGTCCTGTAAAGATTTGTGTTGTGTGAAAATCAGGAGTAAATTGTTTGTTTTTGAGTCTTTTCTTGATATCTGGGAAGAATTCAAAAGTGATTCTCCCAGTGTTTCCATTTTCTCATTTTGTTTGCCATTCTTCAATAGTTTTTCTTTTGATCATTAACTTTATAGCGCTGATTGGAATTTTATTGTAACTACAAAGTGTGTTGACTCCCTGAACCTTTCTCGTCAGTTTGTCAGCTTGCTCGTTTCCTTTATTTCCGCAGTGTCCTGCAGTCCAGCAAAAGGTAATATTTTCCTTATTGTTTTGATTAAGTTCTTTATTGATTTGAACGCTTAAGGAGTGATTCTGTTTAGGATTGCATAATAGTTTCAAAACTGTCTGTCAATATCTGAAGAGATTCAGAATATTCTTTGATGTTTTTATTAATAAATTGAAGACTTTTGAGGACCGCAAAAAGTTCAGCTTGAACTATTGAGCAATTATTATTCAGTTTGAAGTAGGCTTGATATTTTATTCCCCCTCTGATCCATAATGATGAATGCTGCATCAACATGATTATCAGTTTTTGAACCGTCTGTGTATATACTAGGAATGACCGGCTGCCGTATGCGATGGCTCCCTAGACCATCACACCAGCTGTGAGAGCAGCTGGCAATCCTGCCTTTGCTGTCGAATGACAAATTGCGTCGCTGACAAAAGGCTCTCCAGACACGAATACGGCCGTCGTCAGTGCCCAAATTGGATCTGAATTCGTCACTGAAGACAATCCGATTCCATTCCGTAGTAGTCCAGTTTCGTCTTGCACGATACTGCTGCAAACGCAAGCGACGGTGGGTGGTTTCAATGGCAACTTACATAATGGGCGCCGTGAGATCAAATATCCTTCGGCCATGCACCTTTGAAATGGTTCTGGCAGAGACTGGGATGAGTACGATGGTGCCACCTGTCTCTGGATGGCAGACAACTGAGGTTATCTGTTGTGAAGGGATATGTGATCACTATACATGCCGTTACGACGCAATCGAAGATAATTCGCGAGTTAACAGAGTTTGAGGACAACAAAGCACTTGGATCTGTTCATGCTTGTCGGAGGAGCAGACGGTCCTCTCTAAAGGTGATCTGTCGAGGGCATCCTGAGTCTGGTCGCCGTGTTCGTACTTTCACTCACCCTCTGGCCCAACATTTCCTAATAGTCTCGTCAGAACTGCCTAGGTGCCGGGAAATTCGTCGATACGATCATCTAGCTTCTTTCATTGCAATAATCCGGTCCCCCTCAAACTCTGTTAACTCGGCGAATTATCTTCGATTTCATCGAACGGCATGTCTAGCGATCACATATCCCTTCGCAACAGGTAAACTACAAACAAGTAGCCTTTTATAAGCAATAAAGGAACTACTTTTATGCCCTATAGGGACAAACCCGTTCATCTAATCACGCCACAACTCTAATCATTTGCATATCTGCTTGATATATAACCTTGGATATAACTGCATGCTGAGTTTTGTAGCAAAGCGACAACTCCTTCTTGGTGCATGATTCTTTTTTGACAACGAGTGTAGTACTGTATTTCCCCGAAAAATCCGTACTTCAGTTCCTGGATTTCATACTTTCAAAAGTTTTTTCAGGCGTGATTCTGTTCTAGCTCGTTTGATCCCTTACTTCATTTGACAGCTGACCCCCATCAGGATGTAGACTGCCTGTGATAGGTATTGGAATTTCTCCACAGCTTAGTATCCACCAGGTGAAAAGCAGTATTAAATAAAATATGAAAAAAAGATTAAATGAGTTAAAATATTTGTTCATTATTATTGGTAAATGTTAAATCCTATCTAGCTTGTTTAAAATTAGATCCATTTCGTTATGACAAAAACTTTCTGATCATTATAAAAAGGATTTCTCCCTAAAATAAAATATGAAATAATTAAATTTTCTTTGCAAATAAATAAATATGCAAGCCTATTATATATGTAAAAAGTTTCTTCAAAAGCAATGAAAAATATAATCTTTTATCGATGGTTAAGCATTATAATGTTATAGTCATTCCCTCAAAAATCTTTCAGATAAACATATTAATCTTTCATATATGACATTAATTTCAAATATATTTATACAATTTAAAATCTTTGAATGTATCCATCTTGCCACTTATAAAATGGAATCACGGGAAGAGTTCAAAATTAATATTCGCATATCTTGAATAAAAAAAAAGAAGGATCATTTAAAATTTGAACGTCTTGAGATATTTTGCTGATGAAGTAATAGCTATAGACATTAGAATATTAATTTTTTTAAGACTATTTGAAAGAACTGTGACATTTTTATAAAATATCAAAGTCTTTTCAAATTGTTATACTGTAGTGACAAATGGTTTCAGAGAAATTTTCGAACAGCCGTTACCTTAAAATCCTCAAAAATAACAGGCGTGTAACTTGTATAATAAGAATAATTCGCTAAACTTTGAACGAACTGAACTAAGATAATCGGCTCTCGAGATGTCTTGTAGAGCAGCGTTGTCAAACTCAGATCTTGCTGTGGGTTATTTAACGGACAAGATTTCCAGAAAATTAATTTAAAAATATCATTTTTTAACTTTTCTTAATCATATGAAAATAATTTTAAAATAAGTAATAATAATTTTATTTCCATCTTTTTATTAGTTTGAGTTTATTGCAAATCTACAAAAAAAAAAACATGCGCCCACCGCGCTGTAAAACTTTTTCATTGCGCACTTGCTTTCAAAAAGGTTGGCCACCGCTGTTATACTTATGATTTACGTACAGTATTTAAAATCATATATAATAAAGGAATAAGCGTGTGGAGTCCATGTTTCCGCGCATGTGCGAACTCCCGCAATTGTGTTAAATTTCAAGTTTCTACATTAACGGGAAGCACTATATAATTATTTATGAGTGAATCAGTGCCCAAATTTTTGATTTTCTGGAGCCTCTATCTCTTGAAATTTTTACAGGGTTGTGAAGGAATAATTTGTATATATAATTGTATATGCTTAACAACATATACAATTTTCATGTTACTAACTTAATTGGAAGTGAAGTTATGGATATGACAAATATGGTTTAAGTTGGTTCATGTAAATATGCACATGGTGTGCGCCATGTGAACTTGGCCTGGTGCACTGCCGTGTGCCTTGACTAATTAAATAAATATTGCTTAATCATTATATATTATCCATGTTTTAGAGTATTCTTTACTCATTTTAAAATATTTATTATTATTATTTGTCTCATTTTCAAAGTTCTTTGACTTAAATATCTGCAATTTGTACACACATATATATCAGCTCAAGTCAATACTAGCTTACTATATACAAATTTCCAATGAAATCTGTTCTTCTTTATCACATACCATCTCTATGCTGTTTTTAGTTATTCCACTGCACTTACATTCTCTACTTCTCAATCTTTTTTCTTTTCTTTATAATCATATTTTCACTGTTTTAACCGATCTTTCTTATCCAACTATTTTATTATTTCAATTTTATCCCATTCAATTTCAATGTTGTATTCAAAGCTTTTTGCACTAATACTGTAACTTCCTTTCCATATAGTGTCTTTGAATTCTTTTATTCTAACTTCTAAGTTTCTGTTTGAGGAACCAATATATATATATATTTTTTAATCCAAATCTATGCTTTTTCTAAACTATTTTACAGATTCCTTTTTCTTGTTTATTTATTCTCTTGTTTATTATTTCTTATTCTATTAAAAATTATATTATGCATTGCATATGTTAGGATTATTCCTATTACTTTCTCTATATACTTCTTCATCATACAAAGTGTTTCAGACTATAATCATTTCCCGATTTACACAAATAATTGGGACATAAGCTTTTTATATAATTCAGATTATTGTATAAATTTGAAAAATAACTTTTTAACAAAAATTCTGAATCAAAAACTCCTGGGGGCTAAGTAGACTACAGTAGTTGTATCTACATAACACTATGGCACCATATAGATCTTTGACTGACTTGACTGAAGCAAGATATTTAAGATCAACAAATAATATACAAACAAACATTAATAAATCAAATATTATGAAATTTTAACAATGTAAAATAACATATTCAAATTTGTAACTTACAATATAGTATATACAGTGTGTCCCAAAAAAATGTACTCATGTTTTATTGACCCATCACTAACATATTTTTTGTTTTTGTTACAGATCAAAATATTATTCAATAATGTCAAATTCACAATTCCAAATGATATGTTAAGTGATGTTGTTGCATCCATTGATCAATGTTATCAACTTGGTTTGGAAAATGGTGGAAATCAATTTGAACATTTGACGACTTGCAGAAAAGATTAATCTACTCTATAAATCATTACATTTTGTTAATTTATCTTATTAGATCTGTAAATATGTCAATAAACACCTTGATCAAATAAAATATGTTTAATATTCAGTTAAAGTGTGAGTACATTTTTTGGAACACCCTGTATTTATGTTCTATATCTAAAAAAAATATTAAAAAGTTATGGAAAATATTACATAAAATTGAATTTATGTATGTCAAGTATAACATAGTCAGACTAACTGTATTTAACTTTCCTATATCTTTTCTCTTTATGTTTGCTTTTTCCTAGCAATTTTTATTTCTTTCTAATCTCATCCATCAACTTAATCACAATTCTTTTACTATATCCATGTTGTTTTGCATGTAACTTAACTGTTTTGCATGTTCCATTATCTATCTTAATTCATTATCATTATCCTCTCTTATGCTATAGTGCATTTATATTTTTCTCAGAAGTGATCTTAGATCTGTAAGTTAGTATTCCATTGACTTGTTTAACTAATTTGATATAAGAAATGAAATACAGTCAATTCTTATTATTCATATTCACATATTCGACTATTCGCGAAAATTTATTTGTAACCACAAAATCATTATTCACAGAGCTTTCATGCTTATTTGTGGATTCCCACTGAGTGGCGAAAATACTGTTACCAATGTACACCCTTTCTCATTCTCTCTGTAGAGAGAGGGAGAAAGGAAGCTGTTTGTTACCAAATGTAGTCTCTGAATCAGTTTGCCGGAAAATTACTCATTATCTATCCTTGCTCATTTCACAGACAGTAGATACGCCAAAAGCCTGTTCATATCGTCCGCAGGTGACCCTATACTTGAATGCAGCCTCAAATTTGCGTGCCTAATGCTATAGTGCATTTATATTTTTCTCAGAAGTGATCTTAGATCTGTAAGTTAGTATTCCATTGACTTGTTTAACTAATTTGATATAAGAAATGAAATACAGTCAATTCTTATTATTCATATTCACATATTCGACTATTCGCGAAAATTTATTTGTAACCACAAAATCATTATTCACAGAGCTTTCATGCTTATTTGTGGATTCCCACTGAGTGGCGAAAATACTGTTACCAATGTACACCCTTTCTCATTCTCTCTGTAGAGAGAGGGAGAAAGGAAGCTGTTTGTTACCAAATGTAGTCTCTGAATCAGTTTGCTGGAAAATTACTCATTATCTATCCTTGCTCATTTCACAGACAGTAGGTACGCCAAATTCTGTTCATATCGTCCGCAGGTGACCCTATACTTGAATGCAGCCTCAAATTTGGGTGCCTAACTTCCTGTGGATTTGCTCCTTACACTGAAATTTTAGATCTGAGACAAAAAGCAACACAGACAAGGCTATGCAGTTTATCAACGCAGTTCAGAAAGACAATGTGTCAGCTGTCACATCAAACATCTTACAACATCAAAAAACTATCAATCAAAAATAAGATTTTATTTACTACATAGTTAATGTTTTTAAAAATTAAATAAAAATTACATTAATTATAATGCTGTATGTAGTACAGTACTATACACTGCATATACTAATTATTTATAAGTAATATAATACAAATTAAATAAGGTGTCTGTAAACACCAAAACACACATAAACCAAGGATGAAAATGTTTAAAAGAAAGGTTTACAGGAACCTAACTCTATATTTCCCATAGGCACAATGGTTCACTATTTGCTAATTCAGTATATTAATTATAATGCTGTATATAGTACAGTACTATACACTGCATATACTAATTATTTATAAGTAATGTAATACAAATTAAATAAGGTGTCTGTAAACACCAAAACATAAATCAAGTATGAAAATGTTGGGAAGAAAGGTTTGCAGGAACCTAACTCTATATTTCCCATAAGCACAATGTGCTAATTCAGTATTTGTGAAGAATTTATGGAACATAACTACCGTGAATAGCAAGCATTGACTGTGTGTATCTTTTCTATAGACATTAGTCCTAAACCCTCCTTATTGTATTCTAATTTCAACATTTAAATAATTAATTCTTCTTTTATTGACACACTTTTTTTTCAAATATAGACTTAAACTTTTACAAAAGTTTCTCTTCCAAATTAATTTTGTCTTAGTTTCCATCTGTTTCTGTGAAGTTATCAAATATATATATATTATATAAAAATAAAATGTTTGTTTGTCTGTTATCTATTTCACATAGGCTCCAATACTATTTAACCTAACCAATCTCCATCTGGACCAAACTTTGCAAGGTGACTTCCCACAATACTATGGGTAACATATAGGGGCATAGCTACCATGGAGCAGTTAGAGCAAACTGTTCCAGATGCACAAATCATAAGGATGCAAAATTAGAAAAAACAAAATAAAGATTTATAAAAATATACATTATAAATTCATATTTTATATACCTAAATCTGTAAAAATGTATGATGATTGCTAAGAAAAATGTGAGTGCCCAGGGCACTTACTCTATGTATTATAAACTGTGTTTTATAGCAAAGAAGTTACATGTATCCAAGGAATCCCAGGAGGGCATGTTAATACCAGCACAGAATAAAGGTACATTTTTTTAAGCAAGCGTCAATCAATTAACTATTAGATTTGAATTCCTTCAACAATTATGTACACTTTTTAAGTGCTTATCACCTATATATCTTGTTGTGTCAGCTGATAAAAATATTCTGGAAGGATCAAAATTGTTACAATTGGCATATCCCTCCAATATTTCACCTAGTTTTGGACTTCAACTGCTTTGATTTAAAATGTGTTTTTATATTCAATTAGAAAAAATTACTTTTATATATGAAGTTATTGAACTAATTTTAATTCACATTGCAGCCTTAAGTAGCTTCTCCGACATTATTTTAGCATGCTTGATTTTTTTAACTCTTTAGCATTGAAGACAGCAACAGCAAAACAAAATTTTTTCAAAACTTATTTAAGAAGCAACATGTCACAGCACTGTCTTAGCTTTTTGGCCACTATATCAATCGAAAGAACAATAGCTTGTTAACTTGATTTGGAAAAAGTTATTGATTGATTTGCAAAAGAAAAAATGAGAAAACAACAATTTTGAAGGTTTTTAAGTGGAAACTAAAAACCTACATATATTTTGTCAATACAGTCTATAAAATATGTATGTAAATAAGTCTATAAAATATGTAGTAAATAGGTTTTCTGTACTTAAAGAATTATACATTATTTTATAATTATATTTGTATTTATTACATTGAATATGTAGTGTATGTATAAAATATGTATGTAAATAAGTCTATAAAATATGTAGTAAATAGGTTTTCTGTACTTAAAGAATTATACATTATTTTATAATTATATTTGTATTTATTACATTGAATATTTAATTGTTAAAATGCCATGAATTTCAAATAAATTATTATTAAGTAAAATTTTAAATTGAAATAAGCACATATATGTTTTTTAAACCTCAAAACAATTTTACCTGAACTTTTCAGAGAGACAAGAAGTGCACCAATTTTACTTGCTTCAGGGTATTGAATATGTAGCTACGCCACTAGTAACATAAGGTATCCTAGATTAAAACTGCCCAAAGGAATGAGGCATTCTGGAATCATTCTTTCTATCTATTTACATAGATTCCCACACCATCTGACTTATTACATCAAACTTTACAGTGCAACTTTCTAGTAGATAACATAAAGTACCCTGGGTCAAAATTGCTCTAGGGCAGGGGTTCCCAAAGTGTGGCCCGCGATGTCAGATCATCCGCCATCTTGAATTCATAGAGATAATTTACATTTTTACAAAAAATAAATAAATTTTATCATATAATTAAAAATTGTTCAGTTAAAAAAAATACATGTATAAGTGCTTTCAAATATGTTTTAATTATTTGGAAGCACTTATATATGCAAAAAAACTTTCTTAATCATGAGTATTAATAAATTCAAATTGAGATCAAAATTAACTGATGAACTTTTACATGTGATGCTAAGATATATTCAACCGACTTGGAACCAAGACTCAATAATATTATTAAAAAGAGCAACAATTGCACAAGTTACACACTTCAGATTGATGAATTATTAATTGGAATCATTCTTTCTTTCTATCTATTTACATAGATTCCCACACCATCTGACTTATTACATCAAACTTTACAGTGCAACCTTCTAGTAGATAACATAAGATAACATACCCCTGGGTCAAAATTGCTCTAGGGCAGGGGTTCCCAAAGTGTGGCCCGCGATGTCAGATCATCCGCCATCTTGAATTCATAGAGATAATTTACATTTTTACAAAAAATAAATAAATTTTATCATATAATTAAAAATTGTTCAGTTAAAAAAAATACATGTATAAGTGCTTTCAAATATGTTTTAATTATTTGGAAGCACTTATATATGCGAAAAAACTTTCTTAATCATGAGTATTAATAAATTCAAATTGAGATCAAAATTAACTGATGAACTTTTACATGCGATGCTAAGATATATTCAACCGACTTGGAACCAAGACTCAATATTATTAAAAAGAGCAACAATTGCACAAGTTACACACTTCAGATTGATGAATTATTATTATTTTATTTTTTTATTTGAAATTATTTAGTTTATTTTTTTTATTTTTTAATTATTTTGAAATGTGTTATTTTAAGCATTTTATAATAAAAATTATTGTCATAAATAAAGAACGATTATGCTATAAAATTAGTATAAATCTTTCCCTTGTGTCCAACTTTTATTGATTTGAACGTATTTTTCCATAACATTTTGTTTTTTGTTTGGCCCACCAAGGAAAAATTTTGGGAACCCCTGCTCTAGGGGGCATTTTGTGATCTTAATTTAAAATACAGATATACCACACTATAACATATTAATTAGAACTGAAAATATATTAAGTAAGTATAGAAATTATGTTATAATTGGATTAGATGGTTCCAAACAAAAAGGTAATGACTTCTAAGCCTAATTTAGGAAGAATCAAATATTTACCACTATTTCACAAAGCATTATATCATTTTATTTCTATTTTATTTCTGTTTTAATTATTATTTAACTTTTAATATTAATAATTTATGTTTATTTAACTTCAGTCATAAAAATGCATCACTAATGGAAGCAGTCACCTTTCTTCATAATGTAATACTAATTTGACCAAACCCTATTTTGCTACATTAATGTTCAAATAAATTTAATTGCATTGTGTTTTAAGATGTTTTTTGTCACAATTAAATTTTGATTGTTTATTATTTTTAACAAGAATGTTCTATTGTGAATGAGTCTAGAAGGCTATAATATAAAATGCTTCTTATTTTTTCTGCTGTTAATATTGTATTTTAAATAAACTTTGCCCTATAATTCAGCTTTTGCAGTATTTTTATTCTGGATTTACAATAAAATTGGAATAATTTTTCATGTCCACAGTTCCATTAATCAAAAATTGAGGAAAAAGAGAAAAATTATTTCATAACTGAATTGGTAAATCAATACTTTTAGAACAATAAAAATTAGCAATATTTTCCAATCTCACACTCCATTAGGGAGCACTAGTCTGTTGTAAGGGACTGTCTGTTGTATGCAAGTATTATCAAAAACATTATTTTTGAGACATTCAATATTTTCATAAGAATATATTTTCATTATATTCTAAAATATTTGTGATATAAAGAAAAACAATTGTATTGCATATTTTTGTAGTAGTATAATCTAAATTTGATTATACAGTAGAGTGTCGATTAACCAGAACGTAATTTTCAATTGTGATACGCAACAGGTCTCTGACAATACTCCCACCTTATGTGTAGGGTGTGAGAATCTAAGCTTCTGTTATGCACGTTTACTGTGTTGTTTTATAATTTAGTTTGTATCAAGTATTGGCGGTAACCTGTTGCATATCACAATTAAAAATTACATAGTCCTTATACCCTGTTTACACTACACAATATAAACTAGTTCAAATTATCAAACTTGTTTAATCTTATAAATGTGAATGGAACAAGGACAGTCAAACTCGTTTGAAAACGTCGTGCACTAATGCATACCGGTTTAGGCTGAACAAGTACAATAAAACATATGTATTTGAAATTTGTTTTATATTTTTTACATTGTGTTTTTTCTTATTTTTCTATCAGATCAATTATCTAAAAAAATCATTTATCCAAATATCCTTGGTCCCAATTAATTTGGACAATCAACGCTCTACTGTATAAGAATGACTAATTAGAAAAACTATTATAATTAATACTAATGGAATATGCAAACAAAATTTTCTTTGAACGACAAATATCTAGAATGATTTTATATATGCAACACAGGAACTCCCCAATTAAAGATTTATATTCTTGACATAATTAAACAAATTGAATTTTATGTAAGTTGAATTTACTTATATAAATTATAATAATAAATTAAAAGCATTATATGCTTTATATATAGCTTACCTAATTAGTATAATCAATGGAATTATTTAATTTTTAATATAAAAAATTTTTCTTTAGTCAAAATTTTAAAAAATATCTATTCCATAATTGGTATTATTTTCATATTTTACATCGTTGTTCATCATCTAAATTAATTGCGTCTCATACCATCATCAAACCAACCGCCAAATCAAAACCAAAAGAGCAAATCAAAAGCAGAAGTGGAGCACTGCTTTTATGTCGCTTAATCACATCCATTTTTTGCTCTAGTGTAATCACTAACTACTTAAATAAATAAAAACACAGCACTTCTTTACTGCAAGAAGTGCTGTGTTTTTATTTATTTAAGTAGTCTTAGTTGAAGCAGTTTAATAGTATTGGTAATCACTAACCTCTTCTTTTTTTTGTTTCCTGTTTTATCATCAAAAGTGTTCTTCCTTTTATCCATTTTGATACTTTTTAAAAAAGAAAACTCTGTACTATGCAGCTTTGTTAGTAAGATTGGTCTAGGCTTACAACTCGCATTAATTGAATATTTCTTGCATTAAATGAAAAATGGTATCAATTTTATAAGTCGCATTAATCGAAATCACATTATTCGAACTTGCACTAATCGAGGCTTACCTGTAGTAGTCTTTTACAACTACAAATAATTTTTCTGAAATGACATAGAATGCCAATACATATTTCAATCAATGAATTTAACTGATCAATGAAAATTGGGGAAAAAGGGAAAAATTACACAAATGAATTGGTAAATCAATACCAAATTATATCTATTATTACATAACTGAATTGTTTCAATAACTAATTATATCTATTTCGATAAATCATTTTTCAATCATTCTTACACTTGAAAATTGTTTTTATCATAATGATGTACAAATTATATTTAAATTTTAATTTTTTATATTCTAATATATTACAATGCAATAAAATATTACAGAACCAAGGAGTATATTAGTTGTAAATATTGAACTCATAGTAAAATCTTAAAAAATTTTGATTTAAAATTAAATATAGCATTTAAATCAGCATACAACATACACATAACAATATCAGCAAAAATTATTTAAATATTTAACAACTTCAATATATAAATGTATAAAATCACATTATTATATATATTACGATTAAAATTTATTATTATGATGCTGGAAATATGTTTTTTTTTATTTGTTAGCATCTTGGTACCTAAACATAACATTTCCATTAAAAATTCATCATCAAAGCATGTATGTCAAGTTAGATATATCAGGTGTGTGAAAAAGATCTCGCTGTTTTTCGATAGATGGCTCTGCACGTAAATGGTGACGCAATCTGTCACGACAGATATTATGATACTGGAAATATATTTTTTTATTTGTTAGCATCTTGGTACCTAAACATAACATTTCCATTAAAAATTCATCATCAAAGCATGTATGTCAAGTTAGATATATCAGGTGTGTGAAAAAGATCTCGCTGTTTTTCGATAGATGGCTCTGCACGTAAATGGTGACGCAATCTGTCACGACAGAAGCGTCATTCTCAAAGCCTAACAATCTATCAATAAGGCTGCGTCAAAAATTTAGTGATTTTTTTACACTGTCATTTGCTGTTCGCGCACAAAAATGTCGAATTTTGAACCGAATAAGCGCCATTTGCGGGAAGCATTACTTTTTTGCTTTCATTTAAAGAAAACTGCAGCTCAAGCACATGATATGCTTATGGATGCTTATGATACGTATGCTCCTAGTAAAACA
>AYEL01079320.1:0-12264 GCA_000484575.1 Olivierus martensii
ATATTTAATATATTATAAAGTTAATATATTTTAACTTTAAAATAAATAAAAATTATTAATCTTATATATGGATTATTACCTTATTGGTTCTGGAAGATTTTGAAGTGAATTGAAATCAAAAATTATATTTCTTGCCCTGCAAAATCTGGTAAATTTGGTGCATTCAAGAAAACTATCATCCTGGAAAAACATTCATATTTAAATTATATTATTTAAATTTATATAATGAATACATCAAAATATATCATATTTATTATGAAAGGTTTTACTATTTTTACTATACTATTACTATTACTACTACTACTATTACTATATTACTGCTATTTATAGTATAACTATTTTTACTGTTCCACAAATAAAATTAAAAATGTCTTATTTTTTCTTTATTTTAATATTGGCAGTTTTCTATCCAATATTAGAAAATTGTTAAATCAAATTATTTAATGTACAAAAAATAATTTTATTAATAAAAACATAAATTTTTCAAGTAAAAGTTTTTATATCATCAAAAAGTAAATGATTTTTATTTTGTAAATATTTAACTATTTGTATTACATAAATTAGATAACTAATTTTTGATCAATTAATCTCTAAAACCACTTTGATATTAAAAAATGATGAAATCGATTTTATTTAGTTGTTATATAATTTATATAGTTTAGGTATTATAAACTATATGCAAGAAGAATGCATGATAACTTACAACAAACTTTTTAATTCAATTATTTCTAAATTCTGAATATGTTGAAAATTATTAGAATTTTTGATATATTTTTTATACTAATTATACTTTTATAAAAGCTTTACAAAATTATTTAATGAAAAATAACCAAATAATTTAATATAAATAATAAAAACACAAAAGATTTAAGAAATTCTATATATCTATCAGGAAAATTAAATTCTAAAATAATAGAATTTTTTAAATAATCTTATATAAATTACAAAACTTATTTACAGGATGCTGTGGTGTACATAATGTAATGAACTCCTTTTTCCTTTCTTTAATATAGCCAAAATCTCCCTGAGTAAAAAATGTATGAATCTGATCTTTTTTTGATGTAACCCTATATTTAGAAAAAATACAATAATAATAATTTTTATAAAATATAACAGAAATTTAAAATAATTCATTAAACAAATAATATTTAAATAATAAAATATTTTCACACATCTGTCTCAGTGCTAAAGTTCATATTTTTGCTATTTGAAGACAGTATTTATAGTTTTGAATGTATTAAAATATTTTCTTTGATATTTAGAATATATATATAGAAATTGATTTACTCAATTTATCATTAAATATAGATCGGAAGAGCGGTTCAGCAGGAATAATCAATTTCTATAGAAATTTCAACAAAATAAAACTGGAAAAAATTTTTTATATAATAATTGATGGTATATTATTTCTTAGTGAACAAAATAAATATCACTTTTGAAACTACTTTAATTTTATATATAAATATTATGTCAAACTGGAAAAATACATAACTGGTTTTTTTGGCTTAATTCTTCATATCAAGTTAACATGTGATGATATAAATATTTGTGTGTGCTATTAGAATTTTTATTTAATAAGTTCTTTTTGCAGTAATTTATTAAATAAATTTAAATATATGATGAGAAAAAATAAAGAAAATAAATACATAATTGAAATTAAACTTTCTTTAACATCTAATTATAAAATATAAGATTAAAGTTTTAAAAATTTTAAATCTTGTATTTTATAATTAAGAAAGTTAATTAAATTTAAAAAGAAATTAAATTTTACAATAATAGAGATTGATTTAAAATTAAAAGATTAAAATCACAATGCAAACTAAAAGTTCTAAATAGAAACAATTTACTCTCAGACATATTTTCAACCATATAATGCTATTGATATGCTCTGTAATTAGGAGAGAGTGAGAGAGATCATGAAATTTTCTTTGTCCTGGAAAATTTCAAAGAAATTTTCCAGGACAGTCCTGGATTTTTGAATTTCTGTTTCAGTAAATGTATAAAAAGTACCTGAAATTTTCCAGGACAGTCCTGGATTTTTGAATTTCTGTTTCAGTAAATGTCCAAAAAGTCTTGGATTTTAAAATCCATCCCACTTTCAAACTGGAATTTTTTATTTTTTGAAATTTGCATGTGAAATTGGCAAAAATTTGGTAAAAGTGTTTGAAATACAAGCTCAAAACATGCTAAATCAGTATTGTCAAGTCATGCTGACACTTGCCAATACTGTTTTACTATTCAAATTCTTCAGTTCTAGCTTGATATGGGATAGTGGCTTTTAAACATTGTATTATGATTAAGTTTAAAAAGTACATTATTATATTGATATTATTGTTAACTAATAAAATAATGAATCTGATAACTTGACAAATATATAAATACAAAAATAAAACATATTAAAATCATAATTCCAGTTGAATTATTTTTCTTATCATGAATTGGTGTAAGCAGAAAATAGCCTAAATTAGGAACTTATGATCATAATGCAACTGGTAAACTTTTTAACTGATCAATGTAATTCCAACTGAAACAAGTAGAATTGCAATAGATCAGTATATAAATCATCAGTATCCATTTTATATCTATTTCTTTTAATTTTGTGTTTGTAAGCTTGTTATAATGTTGTATTATCTTAAAATGAATAACAATAATAGACAATTTATATGGTATTTTAACTTATGATTGTATCAATTTATGATCTGGACATTGGAATAGATTCATTTTAAAAGTTAAGAACTACCTATATTGGAATATTAAGAATTATTTTATATCATCAATATATTGATGATAAGAAAAAATAATTATGTATTAAATAAAACTATCAAATTTATATATTAAACTTACAAGGATGCTATTTACAATTATTAGCTATTTACTGCTTTGATTTATTTTTTTATGATAATTTTAATGAAAAAATCAATATTTTATTTTTTCAACTCTGATGCAGTGGCGGCTCGTGGATGATTTTTGTGGAAGGGCTGAAAAAAATTATAATAAAATACGTAGTGCGGACTGCAATGTTTGCAGCCCACGATATACATATCACAAAAACGTATATCACGGGTTACCCCCACCTGCTCAATACACTGACTATGCGGTGTGACTCGGTCTGCACTGACTGCAGCCCTGATGAGTACGCAATCGCACTGACTCATACAATACACATATATAGAGCGCCTATCGAGGTACCTAGTACCTACAATTCAAAAATAAATATACTATGAACGGAAAAAATATGTTTTTGTAAAATAATTGTATAGTAATGTAATAGCTATAATAATTTAAAAATGTTTTCATTTTGGTGGGAGGGCTGCAGCCCTGCAGCCCTTATGGGCGAGCTGCCACAGCTCTGATGTGATCATTAAATAAAGAAATAGAAGACAATTACTGTTTCCTCACTATATAACACATCATAAAACACATAATCTGATTGAATTTATCTTATTTCAATGCAAAATATGAATTTTTAAGATTTTGAACATCTTAAAATTTGTAATTTGATAGTTTGTCTTGATTAAACATAAAATAAAATTAATTTATATAATACAATGATGTAGTAAGGATTTATTTATTATATAGACAAAATTTAAATAGAATCTAGGGTCCCTACTCATCATTGAGGTATGCATATTAAGTACAAATGCTTCAACAAGTTGAATGCTTGTGTTGCCTACTAGCAAGAACACATTTTCTGCTTTTTCATAATTATTATATACCTAAAATCAACAAATAGAATCAGCAAGATCAGTAAACAATAGCATACTAATACTGAATCATATTTTAGTGTTTTATCATCATGAGAAAAGCATAAATTATAGTATTGTATCAAAATTTGCATCTAATAATTAATATAAAAATAACTTTTGGTATATAAATTTCCATCCTATAGCATGCACATCAAACATGCAGACTGGACTGCATGTGGCTCCTAGCACTCTTCAGTGTGGGCTCCTCTTTTGCATAAATATTTTTTAACAATCATGTATTTTTATATAATTTAATTTCTATCATAATTTCATAAAAAGGATAATTCAGTAAAACCTCATTAATTTGAATAATAAATTAAATTAATTTAATTTTATCTGTTTTTTTATTTTATTTTACAATGTACTTAATTTTTTTCAAATTTTAATTTCTTATAAATATAGCTACTATTGCAAAGTGTAAACAATTGGGAATGCAACCAATATGAATGTTTAGTGCGGTCCTCTCGATATTTATTCATTAGTGCTTTCACCTACTGTTTTGATCTTAATTTGCCTCTGAAAGAACAGAATTTAACATCCCTGTTCTATAGCATGGTTCTTGCATTGTCTTGTTATGCTACTCATATGATTCAAAACTAATCCATAGTTTGATTTTATAAGAATTTTAGAAAATGCATAAATAAATGAAGGTAAGAAACTAATTTGAAAGCTACCGTTTCCCCATGCTAAGTATTAACGTGATACAAACATTGAATGTAAATGTTTAATCAAATTTTTAAGCACTTCTTAATTTTTCAGTAAAATCTCACTCTGTCCATGATTATTAATTACACAGTTCAATCATCTAATATAATCAAATAATTGTAAACAACAATTCATAACATGGGTAAATAATGTACTCAACCTAAATTCTTGCATAAATAACTTTAAAAATACTAGGAATTTTATTTAGTTCATTTTCAATTATACCATAAGTTTAAATACAAAGTCAAATAATTAAAAAATATTTAACTGTTTTTTTTTTTCAATCTATGAAATGTTAAAATTTATAGATTGAAAAAAAATTTGGCAAAAAATTTTGATAGGAAAAGAAATTGAAAGCATTTTCTTACCATCCTTTTGCATCACCATCACATATAGGAAGCAAATACCTATTACTCACAGAACAATTTTGTTCATATCCCCAGCAACTCTCTGTCTTTAAGAATTCCTATTATTGTAAGAAAAAACTATTAACTTTTAAGTAATAATTTTAATGTTTATAAATTTAAATGAAATCTTACCTTATAAGGACAGTTCTTGTTTTTTTCACAAAACAAAGATAAAGGATAATTATTATTGAAAAAGTAAGGCATGTGTTCAAGAGGCAGGTTGATATCATCCCAAATATTTTTTAATCTCACAAAATGGATAAATGAACAAATCAGAAAATAAAAAAATAGCCTATAATAAAAAATTATGCTAAAAAACATCAAATAATGCATTAATCATTAAATGTTATAACTAAAATATATTTTTTACATTTTTTTGTAATCTTCCTTCGTGCTTTATATGGTCATTTCACACATTGTTTCGCAGTAAATGCCATTTTCAATTTTTCGTCGTATAATAAAAAAACAAAAAAGTAACATCAAGAATTCTTTATATTTTATAATTTATACTTAAAATTAAGCTAATTTTATAATTTATAAAGAAAAATAATGTAAAATATAAATGTTGAAAAAGTTTTGTATACAAAAGAGTCTTGAAAAAGCTTCCATAGATGGCAGCACTAATAACACGTGTACTTCTAAAAAGTCATACCGCCAGATACTTATATTTTTTAAATAAATACTGATGAGCCATGTCCAGTGTATCAGCAGCGATTCTCGGATCCCATTCATTGAAAAATGTATTCATGGATCCAGTCCGGACCCATTTCCCTTTTCCTTTTTTTTTACAAATGTTAATTCGGCTTAGTCCTCCGCAGGAGTGGTCAACCTGTGGAAGGTTTGTTTCGCTTCGCAACTCAGTAATCTAAATGCACATGGTTACATCTCATAGATTTTCCACTCTGCGAAGAAGTTATCCAGACAATAGAAAAAGAGAAGAAAGGGGGATCGATAGGATGAGCCGGTTTCCTTATATAGTGTATATTTCCAAGTATGAAACCCAGATTTTATTCCGAGTAATCTGGTGGTAAAACCGAAGAATTTTCACGCGGCCAATTAGGTCGATTCGCTAGTCTCATTATCCTCCAAATGGCGACCGGATGGCCAGTTGTAATGCTTTGGCGTGCTACGCAGGAGGACCCGGATCCGGCATCACTTGAAAAGTTTTTTCGAGATTTTGGGGCCGGCCCGGCGATTCGATCCCCATCCTTCACCATCCGGCCCCTTCCATGAATGTTGTTGAAACTGACTCCGCCCTCTTGGTTCGCGTCCCGGATCCGGCATCACTTGAAAAGTTTTTTCAGGATTTTGGGCCCGGCCCGGCGATTCGATTCCCATCCTTCACCATCCGGCCCCTTCCATGAATGTTGTTGAAACTGACTCCGCCCTCTTAATAATCTTCCTGATTGGAAAGGGGCCTAAAAATTTCTTTAAACGTTTAGAAAGTGACATTAAAGGAAAAAGATAATTTTAGTACAGTACTAAAAAATTAGAATATTTATTGTATTTATTTTAAAAATTAGGATATTTATTGTTATTGTTACACTACTTGGTTAAAACTTAATGTTGTAATATAATAATGTTAACCAAACAGTTGTTTCTTTTTAAACTGCAACAAATATTCCAATTTTTTTAGAACTATACTGCACTTGGTTTATTTCTGTAAATAATAAGTGTTTTTGATTGGAAATTATTTTTATCTTAGCAACGTTATAGTTTGTTCTTATTGATATATCAATAAAAACAATTAATCAAGAAAAGATAATCGCCGGTGGTATATATATTTTTATTTTTAATACTATTACATAATCTTGATTATAACTTATAGAGCCAATCTAGACTCTAACTACAAGTTGCCTATCGGCTATATGACTGCACGTTAACGCAATCGCTTATCACCATGGAAGTCGAATTCAATTCCAGTCCTATACTTCCAGTTTTTCGGACTCTGGAGAGGTCCTGACAATCGCTAACACGAGATAACCTCTTTAGTCACTTTTGAATGTGTTTGTATACATTTACACAGCCGATCCTGAGCTATGTAGGTAACGACTCAACCTGTTTGTTAAAATAACCATTGGCATTCGATTTAAAATGGTTATAACTCTGAGTCACGGTGGTAACAACTCAGCTCCATAGTAGAATTATTTCGGCCATGTGATTTGATCACTTGCTCAATATACCCCATGTTAATGTGTATGAATGTTTTCGATGTAAATACACAACCTATATAGAGTGAAGAAAAACTTCGTCATAAAGTTTACGTAGTGATAGGGGCATCGATTCGGCCGGATTGGCCGCGTGGAAACGCTTCGGCTTTCTATTCTGGAGGACCTGGGTTCGAGTCTCGGTCCTACCCCCTTTAAAATATTTATCATGGAATCCAGGCCCGGCCCGTCGATCCCCATCCTCCAGAATTCCTACCCCTTTAAAATATTTATCATGGAATCCAGGCCCGGCCCGTCGATCCCCATCCTCCAGAATCTGCCTGACCCCTCCGCAGGGATGGGCAATCTGTGAAAGAGCTTGTTTCACCTCGTCACACAGTATTCTTCCAGAATGGAATATGGCGTCATCTTTTGACAAAAAGAAAAAGATAGGGCATCGAAACAAATCGAAAACTTCAATGAACCTAAATCAGGGCTTCTCAAACTTTTCCACATGGGACCCCTTTTACCCGAAAAAAATATTTTCGCGACCCTGGGTATAGAGATATAAACTAGGAATATGATTTAAAACATTTGCTGTTAATAAATTATAAAAAATTTATTCGATAACAATTCTTTGGTATACATATGAATTAATTTTACCATATATTAAAGACAAAGACAAATATTCATAGTAATGAACTGGATGTAACTTAAAAATTTTAGCAAAATTTTTAAGTTTTGCTAAAATTTCTGACACCCCAAATTTAGTTATGCGACTTATACTTTAGAAGCTATGATTTAAATCAGGGGTGAGCAACCTTTTTAATCAACGGGCCAATTTAAATTTTAAAATTTTTTTGCGGGCCGCACATAAAGTAACACTCATTAATAATTTACAAAACTTTATTTATAATAAACATTAGAATAAAAAAATATAAAATTTAAAAAAAGTAAAGATTTCATATACAAATTTTAATGCAAAATAAAAACAAACAAGAAAAGAACAGAAAAACGAATTTTCTTGAAATTTTTAATGAGAAATTTGGCACTGTTTATTCGATACGAGCTGATCAATATCAGCCGGAATTGATGAGGTAGCTACACGTACGCAGCTTTCTAATCGTGCATCACTCAGTCTTGATCGGTGGTCATTTTTGATTAATTTCATGGTTGAAAATAATTGTTCGCAAACATACGTACTTCCGAACAGAGACATCATTTGCTTTGCATTTTTCGTCAAAAGCGGAAATTTCTCAGGGCTCACATAAGATTTATAAAAATTTTCGATGTTTACTGAGAAAAATACATTTTTTAAATCGGTATTATTCTGCATGTCAATCACTTCCATTTGAAAGTCTTCGGGAACTGTATCCACATCGATATTAAATGGCGAGGAAAACATTTTCATGGAAACCGCTGTCTTCTCAGCTTTGAACATTTGGAATCGTAATTGAAATTCGTTGATTAAAATGTCTATATATTGTGCGTATTTTTGAGAAGTAGTAACGTTTTCTTTTTCTAAATGTGGAAAGTGAGACACATTATTCTGCAAAAGATGCTGTTTCCACAATTTTAATTTGCGCTCAAAGCCCTGAATTTTATCATACAAATTGTGAATAAACTGTCCTTTGCCTTGAAGTTCCACATTAAGATCATTGAGATGCTGAGTCATGTCGATAAGAAACCCAAAATCGCACATCCATTCTTTATTACCAAAATGAGGAAAGGCATATCCCTTCATATCCAAGAACAATTGTATTTCGCTTTTTAAGTTGTATACTCTTTTTAGCATTGCACCTCTACTAAGCCAACGTACTTCGGTATTAAAAACCACGTCGCCATATTCAGTTTCTAAATCTTTCAGGAATTCTTTAAATTCACGGTGATTTAACGCGCGCGACTTTATAAAATTGATTAGTTTAATTATTGGTACTGTGACATTTGGCAAACTCAATCTTTTCGCACACAAATTTTCCTGGTGAATTATGCAGTGGTTAACGAATATTTCCCTTCCTGTGACCTTCTTAATGTCTTGAAATAGCCTTCCCGATACTCCTACCTCCATGCTTGACATTGCTCGTGCTCCATCTGTCGATATACCAATAATCTTTTCTAATGAAATTGAAAAATTTTCCAACACAGACTTTAGTTCATCGTACAGGTCTTTGCCGGTTGTAGTCCCTTGCATTGGAATCAGTGAACACAATTCTTCGGTAATATTAAATTTGGTGTCAATACCACGTAAAAATATAGCCAGTTGTGCTGTATCGCTAATATCGCAACTCTCATCAAGTGCCAAAGAACAGTATTCGAATTTTGCAATGCGTTCACGAAGCGTTGTTGCTATGTTCTCGGACAAGTCTTCAATTCTCCTTGCAATGGTGAATCTTGATAAACTAATGTTTGAAATAATATTTATTTTATCAGGAAATGCTATTTCTGCAACAGCAGTCAGACATTCTTTTATCATCTCTCCATCCGCAAAGGGTTTCATTTTTTTTGCCAGTATTTGACTGACAACAAAACTAGCCTTTACTGCCGTATTTGATAAAATAGCTTGATTTTTAAAAATGGCCTGTTGTTTTCCCAAGTTTTTCTCCATTTCATTAAACTTATCTATCCGGAGTTGTCCTGTTAAGTTTTTATATTGTTGTTCATGTTTTGTATCGTAATGCCTTTTTATGTTATATTCTTTTAATGTCGACACAGTCTCTGAGCATATTAAGCATACAGCTTTATCTTTGACGAAAGCGAAAAAATAATCAAATTTCCACTTTTCTTGGAAATGCCTGTGCTCATCCGCAACCTTCCGTTTTTTTGTTTGTTTTTCCGACATGCTATTATGGATTAAAAATTTGAAAGTTAAAAAAATTTGTAGGAAAACTTAATTTTGAATAAAAAAACTCTAATATTACCTTTTTGACAATAATATTGCACTCACGCCTTTCAAGAAACACAAGAATTGCTAAAATTGCTAGTTAACAGCTTACCAGTCTGACGGATTGTGTGACAGAAGCAAACACAAACAAGCACAGACGCGGCGCTTTCGTATTGCATGTTTGAACAAGTCGCCGACAAGTGAGTAACTCGTCACAAAAAATTGTTTCGGTTTAGTATGTACTACCATTTTATTATAATTAATTTTATAACAATATATTGATGGAAGAAAGTCGATAAAATAAATTCAATTTTAGAAATGCTTGGCGGGCCGCATAAACATGTTTAACGGGCCGCAATTGGCCCGCGGGTTGCTCATCCCTGATTTAAATGGCACTGTTTTCGAGCACCGTAAACGAAAAAATATTAGTTAGTTGAAAATAATGATGAAACTATCGACTGTATTATTTAAACAATACAAAAATCTATTTATTTAATCATAAAACAACCTTGCTCTTTTAGTAAAAAGTTTCAGTTTTGTTACGACAGCTGAGTTACGGCCAAGCATTTTAACCTGGTCGTTGCCTGAATTATTACAAACGCACCCTTTCCGACAAACGGCGTTAGATGGTTTTATTCCTGCCTCATGCTTTCCCCATATTCATAGGGACCAGGTGGCAATTCTAATTACCCGGGCGCTTAAATGAATTTTTAAATGAAAATACAATATTTAAAATATTTAGACCAATGTTACTTAAAATTTTTTAAAATGAAAAGGAAAGAGCGCTATGTTCTCCAAAGAATCCTAACCAGTACCATGGTCTATAAATATATATGATCATCACACTCCTACCGATAACGAAGGAAAAACTGTTAAATTCTAGATTATAATCACCAGGGCGGCGTTGTTGTCGCACCTATGGTCATAGCAGATTTATATTTACACCATGATCTGTATATAGTTACTTATAGAACCTAATAGCTCAAACATAATATTTCAAAATGTTTTTAGCAGGAATTTCGCTATATTTTGATAAATTAGAATGAAAACACCTTAGAGTTATCATTAACGTTTTATGGACTTAAATGGTAAAAAATAATATTTCAAAATTTTTAACGTTAGTTCACAACTATCAACAATTTTGCAATTCTGACCTGTTTTTTCTTTGATTCTTCAAATATGTTTGAAATAATGCCAATTAATACAATTCTAATTGCTCCGAAAATACTAACGATAAGATTTTGTAATTATTAATTCTACAGAAAATGGATTAAAAAAATTTTAAATAAAAACTGAAAATGTATTTCAGTATAATGCCTAGTATAATAATTCCGTTTGAAAAATTAAACAAATAAATTATTTGATGGGCTGAATTATTGTATCTGAGCACAAAGATCATACAAATGCTGAAAAAAACTTTATTTATTAAAATTTCTGGATCGTAGCAGATATACTATGGGTATTTGAAGTAAAACTTTGTTGCATTTTAATGTAAGTTGGTAAATAAGGCATAATTCCTTGATAATAGCAACATTATAATTACATTTCACATGATTATTTAAAACACTATTATTTGTTGATATATTGGTAAATAAATTTTCAAGTGTATCAATTTCAATTCCATTCATAAAATAATTTATAATTTAGTTCAAACTTTTCTATGATACATATCTCCTTTAGTGAAAATAATTTTCTGAAATTTATTTTTGTATCTGATAGAAATGGTATGTACAATATAATAGTTTTGAAAGAGGAAAATATTTCATTATTTAAAATAATTTATTTATCATTTCATATCTAGTATTGTATTAGAACTTTTTTGATTGAAATAAAGCTATCTGGGAACTGAAAATTTTTAGTGATTAATTTTGATAACTATAAGATTTACTGTTCTTATTCATCTTTCTCCTGTTTTGAAATATTATATACTATAATTATATAAATCATCTTACTTTAAAAGCTCTTCTTATAGGTATTAATAGTTCAGCACAAATAAATTTAGAGATGTTTGAATTTTTACAGTTGCATTTAACATTTTAAATGGAAAATACTGTTATAGAAAAATTGGAAATGGGATTTCTATAATAGATTTCAATATAGAAAAGTATATATCATAACAGAATTATTTTAGATTACACAGGAATTATTGGCCCTCTTTAGCTGATGTTTTTTTATCCCTAAATTAAAAAAAACTGACATATATATATATAATGTCCAAGAGTAGAGTATTTTAAATATAAATACAAATAAAAATATGAAACTTGTTTATATATAATAGTGAATATTCTCATTATTTGTGAAACAAGCACATTTCTATTATTTTTCTGTGATGAGTTTTATATAATTTTATTTATTAAATCTAAATTAGCTTTATTTAT
>AYEL01079322.1:0-17900 GCA_000484575.1 Olivierus martensii
CCGATACTCGGAGAGTTCGAATGATTTGCCTGAACTGATGAATCACATTGCTTTGAACTATTGGAAGGAAGCCGAACACCTTCCGCTTAGGAACAAAACTTTATGGAACCGACTGTACATTATCGATTAAATATTCCAATTTAAAATGCCTAATTTTGAAATTCGATGTACTTAAACTAATAACTACTGCTGACAAAAAACAAAGATACCAATAGAAAAATTACATTATCATAGTTGGAATCCAAATTTATTTATTTATTTTTAAAAATTTTATTAATAATATGCCCATAACACATTTATTTTTTACCAAAAAATTCACAAAGTAATTGAAAGATATAAAGATAAATTACAGTTTGTCTTTTGATCGTTGCAGTTTTGTGAAACAATGATTTCCAACCATAAATTTGATATCCTTATCAAAGTAATCATTAGTTTTTATCTGTTTTTATATTAATCAATGACATCACAAATAAAAATGTTCAGAAACAACTAATCAATTTTAAAAAATCCATTCAAATAAATTTAATTAGAAGTAATTAGATGACTATTGTGAAATTAGCAAGTTTAATTAGATTATGTTGAATTTAGAATGATAATGTTTCTTTGGCAATACAAAAAGTTATCATATAATTTTAAGTGTATCAAATATGCTAATGAAGATTTAAAAAAATTCAATTGTCCATACTTTTAATTACAAAAAAACTATTATTTAATTATACTTGAACAATAAAACATAATTAATAAATCAAAGAAAATAATTAATGATTAAGGGGGTTTATCAGTTATACAGTTTATTGGCCCTCTCTTATGTAATTTTGATATGCCTAATTATTCATATTAAACAACATGAATTCATATATTAAATGCATAATAATTTAAATTAGCAACTCTTAACCAGTGTTCTGAAACTGTTCACAAGTGTTCAGTGAAATTACGAAATACAGGGTGTTCTAAAGTTACTATATATCTTGAAAACTAATGGGAATACAGGAAAATAGGGTTAAGACAATAAAATAGCTATTTCAAAGTAAGTGCCACACAAAAGTAGGGATATTTAGTGAGCAGTCTCCACATGGTGACCATCAGTATCTCTACAGAGTTCAAAACAATTGCAGCATTTACCATGAAAGAACAAATGTTTGCAGTAACATGCAAACTCAAATACATGAGATACACAAAACTTTCACTTCTTTCTTCACTTGAAGGAGCACCTAGGTGCTCCTTCAAGTGAAAGTTCATAGTACCTAGGTGCACCTAGGTGCTCCTTCAGGTGAGGAAAGAGGTGAAAGTTGCTTGGAGTGAGGTCCTGGCTGTAGGGAGGATATTCAATGATGTCCCAGTGAATCTGCTTCAACAGCGTGGTGGTCTTCTGGGCTGTATGAGATCGTGTGTTGTCATGAAGGAAGATGAGCAACTTTCACCAAGCAACTTTCACCTCTTTCCTCACTTGAAGCAGCACCTAGGAGACCGACGATTCGCTTCAGACGAAGGTGAAACACTGCGACAACGTGGCTGAACACGCAAGGATAGGATTTTTACCAGGAGGGAATATTCAAACTCATCCCACAAAGAGACAAGTGCCTAAACCGATATGGAGACCATGTCGAAAAATAACCTAATGTATGTACTATCAGTTGGCTGTATTGGTTGTATGAAATAAAATGTACACGTTTCACTGCAGGCTTTGTAACCTTACTTTTTTGATCACCCCTCGTAGAATGTAACAAACTCAAAGGAATACGAACATAATTTGTATCCAATAATTTATTAAACATTGCTGCCTAAAAAGACTGAGCTTGTGTCTATATGTATAAACAAAGGTAGAGAGTGACATCCTTGAACTTTATATTAAAACTGTGTATAGAATTCTGCTTGCATGATGTTTAATAATCATCCAAAAAAATTTGTAAAGACTATAAACAATCTCACACTTAGCTTGCAATCTAACCGTTCAATCATCGTAAAGCAGAAATTCTATACAGTACTCACATCCTTTAATAAGACTTTTCTTTCAATCGATATTTTTGTAGCGGTAAACTTTTTTTGCAGCTTTTACAGAACTGTAATGCTTTGGAACCATTGCAAATCAACCTAAATTAATTTTAATTAATGTAATAACTATATAAAGCCCGGAAATACAAATAAACAGTTCAACAGTTTATAGTAAGTTACATAAATCTGAACCCACTCGTTTCTGTTTACTATCATCATAATAAGAAAACATTCTTTTTGTAATTAAATATTCTTCTGTTAGAGTATTTGATTTTTTTATAACATCAGATTACCTTTGGTTCACTAGCCATGATGAATTATTGCGTTCTCACAAAATTCAAAGCACCCACATGCTTCCGAAAAATTTAAACATAATAAAAGAACAACTGCCAGATTCCAGAAATGTCACAAATAAAATTCGCCAAACTCTATATTTTTGCAATTTTCAATCAAATGTGATCTTTTATTTTCAGTTTTAATATGTTTTCAATAATTAAATTATTCAAGTATTTTATTTCGTTTTTTATAAATTTAATATTTCTTAGAAAAAAAAAAAAAAAGAATTGGTCTTCGGCCTGTTGTCCATGCGATAATCATTGCATTCCTTTAGAACGAGGTATCCAAACATTTTTGGAAGACTTCATTGACAATTTTCTAATGAATGGTGGGGCGGATAGAATAGATTGAGGGTTTTTGTAATTAGACGAGAATTCGTTTTATAGAATTTTGTTGTTGAACTGGAATTAATTGTGAACAGACCTTGTTATTTTATAACGATAACTTGTTGCTAGATTTTGTACGTTTTAAAATTGTTTGGACTCGAAACATCGCCGAAAATCCGTGGTTCAAACTACTAACTGACCGCGTGGGAAAACCGTCACAAGGCGGTTTTCCGCGTTGAAACCGCGCGAATGAAAACCAATATTTATTCGGATATCATATAATGTAGCGGCAGTGTTTAGCGGCATAATTTATAACAGGACAAATTGAGCGAACTTACTTTCAAAATTTTAAAAATTTTATACTCAATCGTAAAACATTATCCAATTTTACTACAAATTAATTAAAATTATTAAAATATTATTTCATAATTTTATTTTATATTTATATATAGTATGTAAAATATTATTATTCAATGATTGCTCTCAAATTTTAGCATCTAAAATCTGATTTTAATCTTTATCTTTAATATCCAGTTGGGTTGGATGTAGGCGATAATGTCTTTTCTAGCCAAATTTATTTTATATTTATAATTTATTAAAATACATTAAATACATAAAATTCAAATAAGAAATAAAATTTAAGAAAAATAATAAATAAATGAAAAAAAAATCTTCATGGAGTATTTCCCCATTTCATCCCATATCTTCACTTCTTTCATCAATTCTGTAAATATTTTCAACTACTTCTTGATAATTGTACTCATTATACACAAAATCAGAAGCATAGTCTGTATTATCTATCCCCATATTATCTGTAAGCATTGCAAAAGTATGCGCTTCTCGATACAGAATCTCATGATAACAAAAGGATGATGCCAGGCCTATTCCCTCCGAGTAATGGATATTCTGTTCGTTTCTCCAAATAACAGATGTAGTCCTAGTGAATTGACGTTCCATCACTACTTGTTCTCTATAATGTCCATTAGAGATTCCAGATACAGATGATATATGTCCATCAGAGACTCCTGAGTCCATCAGAGATCCACTAGTATATTCAGAAGGAATGTTACAAACGCCATTTAGAAACTGTATTCCCTCTATTCTTGTTTGAGGTTCTGTGGTCCCTTCATCTGAATTCAGCTGCTCATCAAATAAATTCATTTCTCTCCAATTATCTCCAGCGTAATCCGCACGGTCTGTATCTTGTCTATCTAAAATTGGCAATGTAAGAAATCCTTCACCAAATTTGATTTGCTTTCCTCCTAGTGCTTCGACTATATCATCTGTACACTGCGGGTCATCATCCAAATGATCTGATAAATTAATATCTTCTGTAAGATTCTCCTTCTCTTTCAAATCTATATCTTCAATAATATTCGGCTCCTCTTTCAACTCTTTATGATCTGTGAAATTTATCTTCTTCAAATCTTTAGCTCCTGTTGATTCAAAGGCTTTCTCGTCCGAAAAAGTTTCTGTTTCAAGAGCACTACTCTTCACACAACAACAAAAGAACTTTAGTAAATAATTCATCATCTTTCTCAATCCCATTTTTAATTCGCAATACTCAATTCTTCAGCTCACAATCTCCGAAAATTAAAGTCGCATTCGAAAAACGTATCGAACAATTATACTTCGAACAATGAAAAGTTCAATAATTAAATACATTGTTTTGAAAAAAGTGGCTGATACATCTAGATAAAATTTTTCGTTCATAAACTCGAAAATTTTAAATTATAAAATACATTTCACTTTCTATTATCCATCCATTTTTTCACATCTGCATGAAAAAAATATATCAGAATTATTCTGATGTTTAGAAAAATACAAAATTTACATTAAATTAATACATAAAAATTATATACAAATACGTTTTTCTAAAATATAATTTTTTTTTTAATTTGTTATTTTTTCTAAGATTATACAATCTCGTCATGTCGAAATGAGTTTCATGTATTATATATGTAACAATCATTTATCATTTTGTATCATCAATACAAAATGATAAATGCACATAATCAAGTATACACATATACTGTTTAGCAGTAATGCACTTTCATTTAAATTATATTTGATGAATTCAGGTTGAATAATATATTTGTGCTTGGTAGATTGAATCCCAGTCCAGACCTTCTCTGAAAAACTAGAGGTGTCAGACCCGGATCCTCCAAGGATTTTGGAAAGCGCGTTACCAAGATTCCATATACTGTATCTTATCGTACAATAATCCTTACTTCTACTATTGAAAATCAAGATCAAAATTCATTCTGCTGCAAATAAGCCAACAGTGAAAATTTTTAATTTGGTGTCTCTTAATGATCTCTATAGATAATTCGGCTTATGTGCTGATCAAATTCTCAAAGGTTGATTGTAGCATTTCAGAGAGATCATTCCAGAACTTATTCCTGCCTCGAAAAACTGTGCAGCAAAACGTGTTAAAAAATATAATTAAAATTCTAAAATAAATAAATTTTGTTTATTAAATTTTATTATAATTCTATAAATTCAAATAAATTTTGTCACAGTATGTTTGGAATGTGTAACCGATCTTAACGTTGGATGCATTAGTATCGATATTTTTCATTGTGATATTTCGGATGATTTTAATGGCCTGATTATAAGATCCAATTAACTTCTCTAGATGGCTGGATGAAGCAGATGAGTAAAGGGTGATGCCATAAGAAATAATAGAAAAGAACATAGTAAAAAGCATGACTATCAGATAGATCTCTCAGAAATCGTTTCGTGAAAGCAGATTTTTGATGAATGTAACAAGAAAGACTTGTGTTAGATAAACAAAATTTGGTAGGCGTGTTTATACATCTGAAAGATGACATCGATTCAAATTTCGCGCTTTGCGCATAAGTGTGGCGCTAGTAGCTCCACTCGTCTTTATGATGATCAACCGACTGAATAACATTCCCCAGGCAATTAATTATAGATGCTACCTCGGTGTTATGTATAGAAAAAAAATCATGTAAGCAGTTTTTTTAACATTTACTTTTAAATTATTGGACCAAAGCCAATCCGCTACTAGAACAAAATCATTTTTCAGTTCAACTTTATTATTTTTGAATAGTTTGAAATCATCAGCATAGCCTAGTGTTGAAGATTGAATATTCAAATTAAAAACCAGGATTGACGTATATCACAAACAGGAGAGCACTTAATGGAGAGCATTGGGCAATTCCCACCGTCGATATATATAGTCATATGAAGTAAATCCGTTGCAAGATACATAATATTTTCTATTTATTAAATATTTTATGATCTAATAGATAAAGATGTAGTCTATTTCCAATTCTGTAGTTAATCTGGAGTATAAATCAAAAGCGGCTGATAAATCGAGGAATAGTGCATAAGTTTTTTTCTTATTTTCAAAATTCTGGTAAATATAGCTGGTAAAATCCAAAAGGTTTGTGATCGTGGATCTGATTTTTAAAGACTATATTCGTTACTTGTTGACTTTTTGTGTAGATACATAAATGTTTTGCTTCTCCGATTCTTGAAAAGGTCTTCTTATTTTCAAAATTCTGGTAAATATAGCTGGTAAAATCCAAAATGTTTGTGATCGTGGATCTGATTTTTAAAGACTATATTCATTACTTGTTGACTTTTTGTGTAGATACATAAATGTTTTGCTTCTCCGATTTTTGAAAAGACGACATATAATTGGCCATGGGATAAAAAATCAGCATTTAAATCAATACAACTTTTAAGGACTGTCCCTATGCTTTGTTAATAGTCATTGCAAAACAAACCTTTATAAATCTGTTGGAATCAAAGGTATAGGTCGTTTCAAATATCTTGGCCGACTTCTGCGCGTAACGAAAGTTGCGTGGGGCTCTGAAAAACGCGTAGAAATCACAAAATATTACCAACTAGTAGAAACAAACTAAAAGTGGACTGAAAGGAACAATACAGTTAACAAAACAACCTTTTTCCAACCCTTTTATGAAGCAATGAATTCGTCTTGTTATTGCGCATGTCTTTTCCCTCTGCCAAGATATTTGAAACGACCTATATACGTGGAATGAAAACTGTTTTTCCAATTGCACAACCAAAATGATAATTGTAGCTTCTATCAAATTTCGTTTTAATAATTTGCAGTACGTGGAATGAAAACTGTTTTTCCAATTGCACAACCAAAATGATAATTGTAGCTTCTATCAAATTTCGTTTTAATAATTTTATGCAGTCTTGTTCCATTGCATAAACGTGGAGCATCTAAATTTCTAAGCAGTATTACTGGAATTCGACTTAACTTTAATTTATGACGGGGTAATCCGGGTAGATTCTGTGAATTTAAAAATTCTACAGGGAAATGTACAGTTTCATCGATATCTGTATCTATTGAATACAATAATGGCGTAATGGGGTAATTTCCTTCCTTCAGCATGAAAACAGTCCATGATCTGTTCATTTATAAATGCAGCTCTATCATTTCTAGGCGCTAGGATTGCTCGTTCGCAAAACCATTCGATATTTTTCTCATTTATATTATTAATTTCCGGATACACTTTTGAAATTAGCTCATCTAATGATTGTACAATATTTTCTTGGCAGAAATATTTATAAATACTAATTAATCCATTTGAATTTGGTATAGTTCCATTTTTTTTTGTCAATAGATGACGCCACTTTCCATTCAGGAAGAATACTAAGTAGCGGGGCGAAACAAGTCCTTCAACAGGCTGCCCACTCCTGCGGAGGGGTCAGCCGGATTGTGGGACGGGAATCGACGGGCCGGGCCCGGACCCCATGATAAATATTTTCAAAGAGTTGGACACGAGACTCGAACTGGGTCCTCCAGAGTGGAAAGCTGAAAGGTTTCCACGCGGCCAATCCGGCCGACTAACCCATTCTCGTGGGTTGCGATAAGTTAATGCAACGCAAGTTTACCGTACGGTAGTGACGTCATGCGGTACAAGGACCACGAGAATGGCTGCCTAAATCGTTGGTTTGCAACACTATTGGATTTGAATAAAATGTCAAATATCACTGTTTTAAATGACACTAAACAGTAAATATAGCTCTTTCTTCTGTCGACTCAGTCGGCAATCGGTAAAATCAAAATATAATTTGTTGTTTGTCAATGATGCAAATAATGTGGCAATATAGGATTGGAAATGCAAGTCTAGCTCTTTTTTTTTGTCAACAGATGACGCCACTTTCCACTCAGTAAGAGTACTAATTGGCGGGGCGAAACAAGCCCTTCCACAGGCTGCCCACCCCTGCGGAGGGGTCAGCGGATTGTGGAGGACGGGGATCGACGGGCCGGGCCCGGACCCCATGATAAATATTTTCAAGGGCGGAGTGTGGAGGATGGGGATCGACGGGCCGGGCCCGGATCCCATGATAAATATTTTCAAGGAGTGGGACCCGACACTCGAACCCGGGTCCTCCAGAGTGGAAAGCCGAAGCGTTTCCACGCGGCCAATCCGGCCGACAGTCTAGCTCCTTTAAAGCACAGATTACTAATACAGATGGGACACTTAGCTAAAACAGAGAAATTTCAGTACCACAGCGCCTCTCAGTTAGTTGATTGTGTATTTTTTCTTGAATGTAAAAATTTTATAATTTTTCAAGACATTGACCAGTATTAATATTTCCAAAGTCATTTAAATAATAAAGGATATTTTATTATTTTAAAATATAGAACTATATTGAATAATAATATTACGTAGTAATCTGTTTCCCATAAGCAGCTTTCCTTTCTAGTAGCCATCTTGTTTTCTTAAGACGTTTGATCGTAGCTCGTGGATCGAAGTTAACGTTAGTTATTTATAAAAGGTATTTAGTATACCTTGGAAGATTGGCATTTATGAGTCATATCCTCCATATTAACAGGAAGAAGAAGAAGAAGATTGGAATTTATATTATTATACATCGTATTTTCTATTAAGTGAGAGAACTCATCCGCTTAGGCTTATTAAATGTATTGTATATTAGTTATTTTGAAATGTTTTCATTATTATTATTTAATATCATTAATATATTTTTGATATATAACTTGTTTGTACAAATATAAATTTTCGATAAAATTATATTAATATAATATACGTTGTTTTCCGAAGCTTGAAAATAGAATATATTTATATAAACACACAGGTTTCATTAATGTTTAACAATTCGGAAAGAAATTGTTATCAAATTTGTATTATAAATATTTCGAATGTATAAAGTCTAAAACACGATTAAAAATCAACGTTTTGTTTTTAAAAGTACATTTAACTTCTTAAAATCGGAAATAAATCAAGAAAGTAGTATTCACAATAACGATTACTGTATATAGGAAGTACAGCCATTTTTGTGATGTCATATCCTGGCTTTGTTGATGACGTTTAACTGTTAGTAGCACCATCTATGTTACGTTCTAAAGAAGTAATATGATTGGTTCTTTATATGGCTACGTCATTTTGAAAAGTTACCATTGAAAGTATAGGAAGTGTCCCATCTGTATTAGTAATCTGTGCTTTAAAGCGTGTTAGCTTACAAGGGGTGCTTGCCAACCGGGTAAAAACGAAAAGGAACCAAACTTTATAAATAAATATTTATCAAAACTATGCAAAATTTCCATATAAACATGAATCCAGAAATGTTTCCTTTTTGAGATAAGATAGATTATTTTCTCTCTTTCTGTCTGTATTATGTAGCTGCTGTTGACCCACTGAGATGATTTAAAAATATTAACGACTTAAACATTTGTGCTGTTAAGACCTTTTGAGTGTGCATAATTTTTTGATTTAATGCATTTCATAAAAAAAAAAAATTTTGAAAGTTTAAAGAATTCCAGATTTTGTGCTGATATAAGATATAAAAGGTTTGGCCAAATTTAAATTGCAGATGCAAAACTATGCAAAATTTCCATATAAACATGAATCCAGAAATGTTTCCTTTTTGAGATAACACAGGGTGTAAAATGTGAGGTCTCCGAGGATAAGAATAGGCTTTATCTGTGGAGTGAGTAAGAACACGTAATGAGACTGAGACAACGACCAGGGCCGTAACTAGGACGTGGCGAAAGCGGCATTCACCACGGACGCAGCTTGATTAAGGGCGCAAATTTTTTAATTGATTCCGTTATTTGCGGGCAAATGACTTTTTTTTTTTCCGATAAACGTTCGCAGACATAGCGTTATGTTTTTCTTTCATTTTATTTTTTAGAATAGGTAATTCATGGGTAAGAGCGGCCAAGTTGTACCCCAAACAAAGGCGCCAGGTCAAGAAGGGACGCTATTTTTATTGATAAAGTAAAAGTTTACAATGACTCATTGGATTTCTGCCTCTTCACTGAAAATTCATGGAAATGCCTAAAGAAAAGTAATAAGGGATTTGTACAAATCTATTTACTCATTCAAACAAATATCTTACAGAGATTCAAAATCAACTTATTTTGAAGAATTCAGTTTCAGCATTGATATCTTTAAATGAAAAAATGGGGGTGCAAGTTTGACCTTTGCCACAGGCGCTGCGTACCCTACTTACTGCTCTGACGACGACGACGACGACGACGACGACGACACAGACTACGTTTGTAACAACAAACAACTTCCTTTATTGGGGAGAGAGAGTTTTACAATAATATAACCCGACAATCATGGTCGGAGGACAAATACCTGTAGCGAGCAGGGTTTTCCTTTTGGTATAAGTTCGATCTCCTTTCTTCAGTGGCACAGTTCCTCTTTCTCCTTTCGGTTCGGGAGTGATGTTTCTCTCGTGGAGGGGGCTCGGTACGATTCTTCAGTGACCCGGGACACCGGTAGTTGGAGATTGTTCTGTCAGTCCTGGGCGTTTCTACTAGCGTCGACGATGCATTTTCGCGTTGTTCTGGCCGACTTTTTCCTGCGTTCTACCGTCTCTAAGTTGGCGGTCGGCGAGGATATTTGGACAGTTTTTTTATTCTTTTCGGGCGAGGACCGACTCGTTCTCCTTTCGTACTCTTTTTCACCCAACCAACAACAACCCCGATGCAGGCGGCCGATCCCCTTTTTAAACTTCGCCGAGCCTGGGGCCGGAAACATGACATTTCGTCCAAATTCTCGGACCTCGGTGCTTTCTGGCTATTGCCTTTCTTCTGCAAGTGGTGTCTACTGCGTTAATCCCTGACACCTGTACAAGCACGGTCTTTCGTTCGCGATACATAATCTTTTTGTTTTGAGATTTACGATCCTAGGAACGAAGTTTCGTGCAAGATAGCTCAGATCGGTCGATGCTTAACTTTCCTTTTAATCTTAAAGTTCTTTATTCTCCTTTTCTCAGTTGCGGAGGACCGAGCACCTCGGGCCAGCTGCGGGATATAAACAACCGTCAGTGGTCGTCTATTCTTTAAAGTGCACTCTTGGTTAAATTATGATGATGGGTGGAGTGTCGTTCTATAACAGGCCCAAATTCTCTCTCTCCACAAAAAATATAATTTAATAGGTTTATTAGTTTTATGGTGACTGCACTAAATTGTGATTTGCAATCAGCTTTAATAAAACAAACTATACATTAATCATTTATACTGTGCAAATTATTGACATAATTTTTGAATGGCTAGAATTACCCTACGATTTTACTCGTTTGCAGGGATTACATGTTAAGATTTATGCTTTTTACACTGTTTTATGTAAAAAAAAAAATTTCTGAATCAATATGTGGATTTTTGCTTTGTTTTGACGAGTAGAATTTGTGATTTTAGAAGCATCCTGTATCTTTTATTTTAATTTATCATATTTGCAATATTTATAAATAAAATATTATCAAAAATAAACATCAGAGAAATTTTTAATTGTTGAATTGTTAATTTGTCATATTAAGATATTAAGAAAACTTAATATTGTATTATGTGATTATTATATATCAACACAAAATTCTTAATGTATGTAAATTGCTGTAAGTAATGAAAAAAATTGAAATTTTAATTTTTAAAGTTTTTCAATGAATCTTATCGAATAACATAGTTATAAAAAATATTTTTTATAACTATAGGAGTGAGTTATGGAAAATGCTGCTTAGGACAGAGTGATTGGTATGTTATAGTGATATCATTGTGCACTACAGCAACAGTTCTTAAACTGTTTTAAATTCTGTTTGCAACCATTTTTTATAATTTAACTTCTTAAATTATAAAAAATGGTTGCAAACAGTTCAAGACGACGATGAAAAAGCAAGAAGTGCGGAGCTATAAAAAATATATTTTTAAGGCAATAAATAAAACATGAACCTATTATTTATTATTCTGTGATTTTTATATAAATTTTTTGTGATTTTTATGCACAAGATCATTTATTAAAATAAACAGCGATACATTTTTATCAATATTTATTATAACATAATTTCTGGCTCAATAATCTCATAGGGACTAAGTATCAAGAATGACGTAAAATGTCACAAAAAGAAAGTGTTGTTCAAGAGGGGGTCCTCGGACCATATAAGTTTATGAACCGCTGCACTACTGGAATTGTTTGCTCTCATTGCAGTAGTGCATCAAATGCCGCAAGCTGAGGTCCATTTGCTATTCCTTTGTGGTATTCAGTCAGCATGCAGGGCACTCATTAGCACCACTGACTTGCATCCCTTCATCGTTAAAAACTGAATTATAGTTTGCATATCCTACTTGGATGGATTCTCAATCATACCAGCCATTTTCAGCATTGGCATTTTTATTGTGATGTTGAACGTGCACAACATATACAGCTTCACTTTAACATCTGCATTCAAAACTAACATGTCAACTCATTACTTGGTGCATTTTCAAATGGGTTTCATTTGAACGTGTCTTTATATGTAACACTTAATAAAAATCATTAGAAAATTTGTAAAAATGTTAAATTTTTCATTAGATTTTAATCATTTTGTTGTTATATAAATATGGTCAAATTTTAAATATGAATGATGATGATTTTTTTTCATATCTGCCAATTGATATTTTAAATCTAATTGGAATTTCTTTCTAAATAAAATATTATTTAATAAGCCTTTTTTTAAGAATTCATAATATAGTTTGCAATTCACTTAATTTTAAATAATTTTTTTGATTTAGTTGCAGCTTTCTGGTTAGCATATCATGGTATAGTGTTTGAGTATCAATATGAAATATATTTACACTTCCTCTCAATGATTGCAGCGATATCTTACTGTTGGGTTGACTTCTATTGCAATACAAATTCTGATCAAACAATAATGTTAGTAAGTATTGAATTTAAATTTTGATAAAATTTTCTATAATGTAGGAATAATCTAAAAATTTACTTTTACTCACCATCTAAACTAAGTTTTCGAAAATTTTTACAAATTTTTTTTAAGTTTATACTTTTTGTTTTAGTTTCGATGTGTTATGCCATCTTGCTTGATTATTCCAAGTTTCTTATTTTGTGTGTGCATAACGTGTAGTGAACTTTGGTCAGAATTTTATATTATTGGTACATCAGAAGAATTTTTAAGTGAGTAAAGCTTAGAATAGCTTAAAGTTAAAATTTTAATGATTGTTTGTTTGTTTTTTGAATTTAAAAAAAAAAATATTTAATGCTTGTTGATTAATCCTTATATTTAATTAAAATATATAAATTAATTAAAATGACATTATGAAATTTATATACACTTATATTTTTGATTTATAATTTTCTTTTCTAGACATGCATAAAAAACGTAGATTTCTGTTGTGCTTTCTGAAATTTGACTTTGTGCTTCTTGTAAGTATATGATTTAAATGATATCAAATATTATATTTATGGATTTCCGATTATTTTTTTTTTATGTATAATTTACATTTTTATGATTTTCAAAGTGCTTTATTTTTAAAATTTATTCCAGAAGATGATTTCAATGAATTTTTTGCTGAAATATTTTTATAATATCCTACATGAAATATAAGATTATTGCATTTGTATTAAACTTATTATAGGATATTTGTAAATATCAATACCAGTATATTTTGTAAAAATTCTCTACAAAAAAAAATCACTAGTGTAATTTTAATTTTAAAAATATTTAAGCATATTAGTCAGTTCTAATCAATAATTTTTTGTCCAATACCTTCTCTACAAAAAAAAATCACTAGTGTAATTTTAAAAATATTTAAGCATATTAGTCAGTTCTAATCAATAATTTTTTGTCCAATACAATTTTAAATTTGATATAAATTCTGAAACTGACTTTCCATTATCTTATTTAATTCCCTTGTCTCATACTTTTGAATCTCTTAAATTCTTTTTTTCTATTATGTGCATCCCTCGCTTTATGCAATTAATTGGTTCTATGAAATAATCACAATACAAAATCGCGTAAAGTGAGTTGAAGTTAGTATGGGTGAGATAGATAGGTGTTTTTTCAGAAAGATGAAAAAATGAAAACTTTACACCTGTGATCAAAAGAAATTTTAATGAATTATTTAAACTTATAAACAAATATACAAATTCTTAATGAATGATTGGATGAATGAATTTAATTAATAAAATAAACTCCTAAACAAACTTTACACCTCTGATCAAAAGAAATTTTAATGAATTATTTAAACTTATAAACAAAAATACAAATTCTTAATGAATGATTGGATGAATGAATTTAATTAATAAAATAAACTCCTAAACACTACATACTTCTGACATACTTCAATCCAATGATGGACTGGATCTGGTGAGTCTGGATCATCACTCTTGTTTTCTTGAAGTCCCTGGGATGATAGGCTGATCATCAACTTTTTTAATGAAACAGTTGAGATTCAGATGATGGGCAGCATTCTTCCTCTCTCTATAAAGCTTTGTAATAGCCCAAAGAATTCTGAGTTTCTCTTGCAAGTTTGGCACTTCTCACTAGGATCAGTTTCTTTAATTATTCTGATGGCACTCTCAATGTTTTTTAAATAATTCATTCATTTGTTTTGTTGTAAGCTGTTTGATGGGCTCAGCAATAAAAGGCTCCTGATTTCTGGAAATGGAAATAATCATGTTTTCCATTTCCAGAAGCTCTTTGTTAGTGAGCTGTGATCAAGGACGTTTTTAATTAATTCCCTGGCTCTTAGTGGGACTAGAGCAGTTTATCCACATTTGTCTCATCTACATGAGAATTTAAAAAAAAAAAATTTTTTTTTAATTTAAAAAGTTAATTCACTTTTTAAAATCGCATTATTGTGAAAACATCTAAAGTGAGATCGTGTATAACGAAGGATATCTGTGTTTTGAAACAAGAAAAAATTAGAAGGTGAAAACACACTTGAATTTTTCATCAAAATTTCTGATATGACACACACTTTAAACAAAAAAAGGCTATTTGAGACTTTAACAGACAGCAGTGTCTTCAAAAAAGTCTATAAATCAGGCCTTTTTGAAACAAATTTTTGTTGACTTGCTATAAAATTATTTTGATATTTTACTGTAGTACTACTATAAAGAATAAGTTCATAGTAATATCCCTCGATTTATAAAAAATTGATGTTTTTGATTTGCTCATTTTCAATACATTCTCAAATTATTTTAAATAGTTTAAAGCTACAATTTATAAAAAGTTGATATTTGTTTTTGATTTGCTCATTTTCAATACATTCTCAAATTATTTTAAATAGTTTAAAGCTTTGGGCTTAGGTTAGAGATTCATTTTTGTGCACTTTGAATCATAGAAAAATTAACTTCTGAAACTTGATGTAATAATTATTATAAAATTTTCATCTTTTTTTAAACAACAAAACAAAAACAAGTCAACTGTTATAAATTATCATTTTACTTAGTGGTGCCAATTTTTTCATGAATTATCTGGACAAAATTTTTGGGGATGTAACAGGGAGTTGTTTATATATATATAATTAACTATGAATGCATAAATTAACAATAGTAATATTTAAAATGAGAAATGATACAATATTAGACATACTATTGCTCTATGTAATAATCTTAGTATGGAATATAAACAACAAAACAAAAACAAAAGTCAACTGTTATAAATTATCATTTTACTTAATTCATGAAAAAAATTAGCAACACTATCTGGACAAAATTTTTGGGGATGTAACAGGGAGTTATATATAAATTAACTATGAATGCATAAATTAATAATAGTAATATTTAAAAGGAGAAATGATACAATATTAGACATACTATTGCTCTATGTAATAATCTTAGTATGGAATATCATGTTTCTCTTTATGATAAGTGTAAGAATTACCTGCAAAAAATCTTAAAATACTGGTATTTAAAAATTTTCCATTTTTATATATATGTAAAAAAAAATTTCTGAATCAATATGTGGATTTTTGCTTTGTTTTGACGTGTAGAATTTGTGATTTCAGAAGCATCCTGTATCTTTTATTTTAATTTATCATATTTGCAATATTTATAAATAAAATATTATCAAAAATAAACATCAGAGAAATTTTTAATTGTTGAATTGTTAATTTGTCATATTAAGATATTAAGAAAACTTAATATTGTATTATGTGATTATTATATATCAACACAAAATTCTTAATGTATGTAAATTGCTGTAAGTAATGAAAAAAATTGAAATTTTAATTTTTAAAGTTTTTCAATGAATCTTATCGAATAACATAGTTATAAAAAATATTTTTTATAACTATAGGAGTGAGTTATGGAAAATGCTGCTTAGGACAGAGTGATTGGTATGTTATAGTGATATCATTGTGCACTACAGCAACAGTTCTTAAACTGTTTTAAATTCTGTTTGCAACCATTTTTTATAATTTAACTTCTTAAATTATAAAAAATGGTTGCAAACAGTTCAAGACGACGATGAAAAAGCAAGAAGTGCGGAGCTATAAAAAATATATTTTTAAGGCAATAAATAAAACATGAACCTATTATTATTATTCTGTGATTTTTATATAAATTTTTTGTGATTTTTATGCACAAGATCATTTATTAAAATAAACAGCGATACATTTTTATCAATATTTATTATAACATAATTTCTGGCTCAATAATCTCATAGGGACTAAGTATCAAGAATGACGTAAAATGTCACAAAAATAAAGTGTTGTTCAAGAGGGGGTCCTCGGACCATATAAGTTTATGAACCGCTGCACTACTGGAATTGTTTGCTCTCATTGCAGTAGTGCATCAAATGCCGCAAGCTGAGGTCCATTTGCTATTCCTTTGTGGTATTCAGTCAGCATGCAGGGCACTCATTAGCACCACTGACTTGCATCCCTTCATCGTTAAAAACTGAATTATAGTTTGCATATCCTACTTGGATGGATTCTCAATCATACCAGCCATTTTCAGCATTGGCATTTTTATTGTGATGTTGAACGTGCACAACATATACAGCTTCACTTTAACATCTGCATTCAAAACTAACATGTCAACTCATTACTTGGTGCATTTTCAAATGGGTTTCATTTGAACGTGTCTTTATATGTAACACTTAATAAAAATCATTAGAAAATTTGTAAAAATGTTAAATTTTTCATTAGATTTTAATCATTTTGTTGTTATATAAATATGGTCAAATTTTAAATATGAATGATGATGATTTTTTTTCATATCTGCCAATTGATATTTTAAATCTAATTGGAATTTCTTTCTAAATAAAATATTATTTAATAAGCCTTTTTTTAAGAATTCATAATATAGTTTGCAATTCACTTAATTTTAAATAATTTTTTTGATTTAGTTGCAGCTTTCTGGTTAGCATATCATGGTATAGTGTTTGAGTATCAATATGAAATATATTTACACTTCCTCTCAATGATTGCAGCGATATCTTACTGTTGGGTTGACTTCTATTGCAATACAAATTCTGATCAAACAATAATGTTAGTAAGTATTGAATTTAAATTTTGATAAAATTTTCTATAATGTAGGAATAATCTAAAAATTTACTTTTACTCACCATCTAAACTAAGTTTTCGAAAATTTTTACAAATTTTTTTTAAGTTTATACTTTTTGTTTTAGTTTCGATGTGTTATGCCATCTTGCTTGATTATTCCAAGTTTCTTATTTTGTGTGTGCATAACGTGTAGTGAACTTTGGTCAGAATTTTATATTATTGGTACATCAGAAGAATTTTTAAGTGAGTAAAGCTTAGAATAGCTTAAAGTTAAAATTTTAATGATTGTTTGTTTGTTTTTTGAATTTAAAAAAAAAATATTTAATGCTTGTTGATTAATCCTTATATTTAATTAAAATATATAAATTAATTAAAATGACATTATGAAATTTATATACACTTATATTTTTGATTTATAATTTTCTTTTCTAGACATGCATAAAAAACGTAGATTTCTGTTGTGCTTTCTGAAATTTGACTTTGTG
>AYEL01079323.1:0-22974 GCA_000484575.1 Olivierus martensii
GAGTTAGGGAAAATCGTTAAACTTACTGTATAATCAAATCTCTGTTTAGACTGTCACAACAAAAAACGTGTTAAACAATTTAACTGCAATACAATTTATTTACAATACAGTACAATAAAATTAAGGTAAAATCTAAAATTAATAATCTAGTTCATCAACTGAAAAAAATTTATTTTTCCCCACCAGTGAAGCTGCCATGATCTACACTCGATGACACTGAACACTACAGATTTATCCGTTTTTTAAGCAGAATGATAATTATGATAATTTTTGGTTATTATTATGTACATAAATGTGATAAATGTGCTTTACTTTGAGTTGGCAACTTTGAACAAAGGTATCAATAAACAACAACGAGGTTGAAAAATTCAAGTTAGGGAGACATTACGTCAAATCATTTCGAGTTTTAGTGGTAAATGATGCATTGGTGATATGTGTTTCCTGCCCAGGACAAGCAAGTACTTCGAGTTAAGGAAGACTTTGAGTTATGGACGTTCGAGTTACAGAGTCGACTGTAGATATATATATATACATATATACACACAATTGCAGGAATCAATAACTAAAATTAGATATAAAGATAAAACTAGATTTTCATGAAAGTTAAGCCAGTTTCTCCATTTAGTGGATGATTATTTGGTCAAAAATCAGAAGTGGTACCACTACATCTACTGTTTAAGAATATTATTTCTAATTTTAGAATTTGCAGTTATATTTAAGACACGGCATATATCTTTTAAAAAATTATTACATTTTAATAAGTTATAATTTGAATGCAATGTTTTAAATTTATTATTTTATTGTATCAAATAGGTTACTATTGGAATATTCTCAATAAATGAACATGAAGAATTTAATTTTAAAAGTTACATTTCATTTATAATTATTTCAATATATGCACTAGTATTTTGGATAATTCTTTCATGTGGAGTAAGTATTAATGTTTGATAGTCTGGCTATTCAAAATAAGATGTTAATATTAATTTAGTAGTAGATATTAATTCACAATACTATAATTTTATTCTTGTTATATCATCAAAATTTTGTATCACTCTCATAGTATAAATTGTTAAAATTATCATATACATAAGCACATTCCTTGACCTAGGTTTCAAATTTTTACCAATTTTTTAAAACTGATGTATAAGCTGCCCCTAACTTTCAAATACTTATACATAAGCAGATTCCTTGACCTAGGTTTTCAAATTTTTACCAATTTTTTAAAACTGATGTATAAGCTGCCCCTAACTTTCAAATATTAAAACATTATTATTAAATTTATTAAAATAATGTGTAAAAAATTAAATTTTTAAAAGTATAATTTTTAAAAATTTTTATAAATCCATTTCACTATTGGAATAAGCCACTTAATTTCAATTAAATGCTTGACATTTCAATGCTTTGAGAGAGCTAGAGAGCAGGATGCAATTGTCATATCTAGTCATTGTGTTTCTCTACAATTTAGGTATTTATTTGGCAGAAAATATCAGATATTTGTTTTCATCATTTCTGCATCTCAACATAAATATTTAACAAAATTTTAAACAATAAAACCAGATCAGATTATAATCAAATAATAATAATACCAAATCAGAATTAAAACACATAATGAAAATTTTGTTGTGATAAATGAAAATGGAAAGCAAAGCTCATGAAGAGCACAAATCTGATATCTGAAATTGACTGTAAAATAATCTCGTATTTTCTAAATGATCAGAAATATCAGAAAATGCGGAAATTGCTGATTTTAAAAAAAAATCCTTGCATAAATTGCTACATTTTCATTTTTAATATTCATGATCAGAAATATTAGAAAATGCAGAAATTGCTGATTTTAAAAAAAAATCCTTGCATAAATTGCTACATTTTCATTTTTAATACTAATGGGTAATATGTATAGTAAGACCATACTTAACACTGCTCCGTTTTAATGCAGTTTATTTTTTTAATTTTATATTTTTTATCAATTCACTTTGGTGTGCTTTTCAAACTATTATACTTGCATAAATTTGAAATTGCATGAATTTGTTACTTTGATGTGTCTCGCATTGTGTTTGATATCTGTGCAGTGTAGTACATATGAAAGTCTGCTGCAGTCATAGTTCAGTTATGATTGGTAATCAATATTATTTTACCGTAATAAAAAATTATCCCATTTTTTAGTTTTAATGTGAGTGCTACCACTTCAAACTATAGAAGTCTGCTGCAGTCATAGTTCATAGTTATGATTGGTAATCAATATTATTTTAATAAAAAATTATCCCATTTTTTAGTTTTAATGTGAGTGCTACCACTTCAAACTATAGGTTGATACAGTCAAGATGGCTTATTTTGACACTTCAAACTATGATAATTACTTGCTGAATGAAAGAGTAAAAAGCAAATGACATTAGATGACTTCTTAACAAAAATATTTGAATAAAATAAATTTACTTGAATATTTTTTTGATTTTTCATGAATAATTTATAAATACAAATTGATATTAGCAATAAAAAATGTCTATAATTTAATGTAACACAATGGTATGAAACATGTATTATTACTACTAATTTTTTTATTTTTTGTAATAATTTTTATTCACTATACTGTTTTACCTATCTCCATTATTTACATATTAAGATGTCTTCATTTTAACACTGTTTTGTTTAGTGCTTTGTTTTTTTGGAATGTACCTCTTGTGTTAAATTAATTTTTTTATTTTATTTTGTAATAATTTTTATTCACTATATTGTTTAACCTATCTCCTCATTTTAACACTGTTTTGTTTAGTGCTTTGTTTTTTTGGAATGTACCTCTTGTGTTAAACAGGGTCTTACAATACAATAGTAGTTACCATGTATATTCACTGAAAATGATTGTTCTATACATATCTGATCTTATTTTGTAAACTGCCAGTCAGCCACATCTGCATATTTATAAAAATAATTTTTTTTTAAGAATTATGACAGATCATGCTTCTACCATAAGCTGTATTAATAGCATAAAAGGAGGAAAGTCCATTTTTTTTTATCATCATATTTAATGAGTATCTGATATTTTAAATACATAAAAAACATTGTGGATATGTATGAGTGTATACATATACATTTCTTAACAAAAAATTGAATTTGTAAAAAGATTTTTGTTAAACATAAAGGGTTACACAATTGGCACAAAGGTGCAATGAAACACGTCCATCTCTGAATTTTTATAATCTTTAAAAATTAAAAAAATTTTTTTTGTTCTATGTATAAGCTAAGAATTATGACAGATCATGCTTCTACCATAAGCTGTACTAATAGCATAAAAGGAGGAAAGTCCATTTTTTTTTATCATATTTAATGAGTATCTGATATTTTAAATACATAAAAAGCATTTTGGATATGTATGAGTGTATACATATACATTTCTTAACAAAAAATTGAATTGGTAAAAAGATTTTTGTTAAACATGAAGGGTTACACAATTGGCACAAAGGTGCAATGAAACACGTCCGTCTCTGAATTTTTATAATCTTTAAAAATTAAAAAAATTTTTTTTGTTCTATGTATAAGCCAACCCCTTTATCCAAAATTTTTTCAGGAAAAATTTCACAGCTTGTATACAAGTATATATGATGATGATATCATCTAAATATTGGTTAAGCAGTTTTATTAAATTTTTTTCTAAATGCTAGATTGAAAATTTTTGATTCATATCAGTCATAATTTGTTTTTATTTTTTGAAATAGATAAGGCATGAAAAACCAATTTTAGTATACATCTTTGTGTATGCAAGTGTGGCATTACCTATATGGGTAACTTATAAAGTAAGCACATGATATCTCAAAAATATATTTTAAAATATTTGAACATTACATATAGATTTCAAAATAAAATAATTTAAAATTATCTATAATGTAAATTCAATTTCTTTTTATAGTTCACAAAATATAATTGTCTTTCAATGAAATGCACAAAGTATGAAGAAGCACTTAATTATTCAGAATTTATTTCAGGTAACTTTTTATTAAATATAAAAACAAATTTGTATTATTATTATTATTATTATTATTATGTTAATCTGCATACAGTTTTTTCATATATTATAATAGAAACTGATGATTAATTAATTATAAGATTGACATGGTGATAAAATAGAAGAAATTATAGATATATTTTACAAAGATATAAGAATGTTTGTATTAATTATGGAAAATGATAATTTTGCATTTCTTAACATCACCTGTTTAAAATTACATAGCTAATATACTGTATAAAATATAGATATAATAGCATAAAAAAATAGTTTTGGGAAATTTTTGATTTAAAAAAAAATTTCCATAAAAATTGTTACTACCCATTTTAAATGGAGAAAAAATAAATCTAAATGCACATTTTATTTTTAAAGTATATCAAAATTTTGAAATTTTTCAAATTTTTGACTTAAGCTGTATTTGTGGCTTGGCAGCCACAAATACAGCTTTCCTTTATAATCTTAAGTTTTTTCAGATATTACCAACATGTTTGGAATCAATGATTGTAATTATGAATGATTTTGAAATATTTTTCAGGTCAATATGATTTTTCTCTATTGATCAAAGCATATTTTTATGCTTTGTATGAGAAAAATCTTGAGAAAGTGAATCTACTTTTTAATTTTTATTTTAATTTAATTTATTATTTACAAAATGGAAATTTGGATTAATATTTGTTTATTATAGTGAATGATTTGAAATTAAAAAAAAAAGATTGTAGCAAAAATTTTTAAGATTAATACTTATTTTTACAATAATTACTGATTACTATGTATCTGTTGTATTAAACATGAATTTTGAGTTTATAATTTTATTATTAACTTAAATGTGTTATTACAACAAGTATTTTATACAATATTTTTTTATAAATCTGTAAATACTACTATAACAGGTTTTTTAATAAAATTTATTAAATATTTAAAAAAAATCAAACATTTAAAATGATTTTATCAATGAATTTTGTAGTGAAATTTTAAATTTTTATTTTAGGTATCATATGTATTATAATAAGATTGCATGTTTTAGTCAAATTGTTGGATGTTTACAAAAATTTTGGCTGTGGGTTATCAGACAGAGGTGAGATTTATATATATTTATTTTTATATTGTTCAAATAATCTAAAATGTTTTATTAAACAACGTTATATTTCTGATTTTAATGAAGACATACTTTTTAGAATATTTTCATTATTCTGAATAGAATATTTGCAAAGAATATTGAAAGAATATTTTCATTATTCTGAAAATCATTTAAAATTTATAAACATTTTTAAAGTCATATGGAGATTTTTCCTTTTCAATTAAGATTCACCATTTGGTTTAATATAAATTAAGTTCTGTAACTGATTTTCCATCTTCATAGAATATCACTTAAAAAATTTAGTCATCTTTCTCCCTTAAAATTATTCTTACTCAAAATAAAATTTATACATTTTATTTAAAACTGGATAAATTTTTATTTTGATTTCCCCCCCTGCAAATTTAATTCTTTTAAATTTCAAAAACTATACAGATAGCTAAAATGTAAATTCACACTTGAAATACAAAATATATTTAAACTATGAATAACTTATTAAAGTCAAGTCAATAAATCAATTGATGACTAAATTTAAATCTTAAGTTTTGCAGAACTTTCAAAAAAGTTTTGCTATTTTGTAAAAGTTTTATTGTTCATATTAGTTAAAGCACAGCAAATAGGATTTAAGTGATATTTTATATTATTGATATTGTCTTTATTTTATCAATATAATAAAATTTTTAACATGAATAGATTTCAGTTCAATAAGATTCAATAAATACATTTTATTTTTACTTTAATTTTATTTTCATCTATTTTTAATGAAATCCTCTATCTAAAAATTTTTTTTAATAATAAATTTCCTCCAACATTTATTTTTTATTTAGATTTACAAATTTTTATCCATAATTTCTCATCTTTATGAATTATTCTTATTTTCTTTTGGTTTTTTATTCAATGAAAGCACCATTAGCAAATTTTTATCTTATTAGAACAAATTAATGAAATTAAAAACAATTCCAATTCTTTAACTTTTATTTTTATAAACTTGCCAATTATAAAATATCATTTTAATCATTAATTTGAATATTCAATTTAATATTATATAAATTACCAAACAAAAATTTACACCAAAACTTGTACATTAACTGTTTGATTTTTATCATGAGCCACGAAAATTTTTTGATGTGAATTAATAGATATTCATATTTTATGCCATCTACTGGCATATCCAAATTTTAAATTTTAATTAAAAACTAAAATAAACTCATACAGGATGATTTTTTTTATTTTAAATTATTAATTAATACTGTAATATTGTGCAGTATATAAATATCTAAAAATAAAGGAATTTTTTTTAATTGTTTTTAATGGCTTATAAATATAAAAGTAAAATTTATAAACATAGGTATCAGATGGCTGAGTTGTGAAACATTTGCTTACCACTTTGCAGGATCTGGATTCAAATCTAGGCTTCTCATCTTCAGTTTTCAGGTGGAGTCTGGGCCAGTCCTGTTGAACTCCTCCATCCATCAGCTATTTGATAGCCTTGTCATTGATGTTGGTCAGCCTGTGGTGGACTCTAAAAATGGCTGCTTCCACATAGAATATTCCAAGTGTGATAATACAGCTTAACATACTCTCAACCAACATTGTCATCTATGCTTTTCTGGACTGATGGTTTAAGTTTCTCTAAAATTTGTGACCAGTTGTATTGATGTGAAATTTTTAGGTGTAAGAGAGAATATTTTGCTGAAAAAAAATTTCAAATTTTTTTGAATAAAAATTGATACTTTTTAAAATTTCATAAAATATTTTGTTTTTTTTCCTCTCTGATTTAGACAATTCATTAAATTCTAAATATTCGATGATTATAAAATAACCACATTTAACGAATACAATTCTGTTTTCTAGATATCCAGCTCTTATACAAACAGAAATTGAATATGACACTGATGCTTGTTTGCTTCAGTCTTCGAAAAAAATAAATACAACTTCAAAATTTTTTTTCTAGATGGAAGCACTTGTATTGAGTATATAAGCAGTATTGCCAGGCTATGTACAAAAGAGCTGAGCATGTGTTAGATACAGGATAACTTTTTTATATTGATTTGAATTTGATTTGCTCATGTTTAAAATGGATTTGATCCATTAGGGGAAAACACTTGCCAGTGTTTAAAACTGGCTTGATAAAGAGTGGTTAACATAACCCCCTAACCTACATACTGCATTTTCTTAAAAATAAATTATTATAGATTTTTATCAAAAATACTTTGTAAATAAAACTTACATTTCATTTCAATAATCTTTTTATAATTTTTTTTTCCAGTTTAATGTATTTTAATTCTTTTCTTCAGCATTCAGATATTTGATCTCTCCAGAGTCCAGCAGTTTGATCCGAAGACCTAGGAGTGGAAGTTTATGAACAAAGTTCAGATCATTTTAATATTTAAAAATTTATGTATAAATGCATCGTACATTACATGAATTTGTATAGATCTATTGCATCATAATCACCATTTTTCAGTTTTCTGATTGCACTCACTCAATGATTTAACATATTTATATAATATCTATCATATTTAACAAAGTGACATCACATTTTTATATGCCATTTCTAACATCATTCTATATTTTTGTAAATTTTTATTTATAAAACTACTTGTTCAACTGAGGCTTATTAAACAAATTTTATTTAATTTTGTTTCATCGTTCTCAATATATACACAATTCATCATATAAATATAGAAATTAAAAATATTGATTTTTGGTTGTTAGCTTCTCCAGGAAAAAGAAACTTCACTCTTATGCCATTTATTTTGATAAAATACATAAAATTGAAAAAAATCAAGTGTGGAACTAAATGAAATCCATGATACATATAAAATGAAAGTAACAATAATTGGTTTAATAAAGAATTGCATCAAGGTAAGCAACTAGAGGGGGAGAAATTGATTGCAGCAAATACAAGGAAAACATGAATAAATTTTCCTTTTTGAATACCTATTAAGAGTATTTTTAAGTTTATTTCTCTGTGAAATGTCATAATTTGGACTAGATTGATAATTCTTTATACATATAACTGATGATACTTTTTCCAGTTATGTTGCTTTAAATATTGCTCATTCATTACATAATAATAAATGAATAAGGATTAAAAGTTTTCTTTCACAATTAATATTTGCCCATTAATATGGCCATTTACAATATGCCCATTAAACAGAGTTAAGAAGTGTTGATTTTAAAATTTGTTGCTATAAAGGATTTTGTATATCATCTGAAAATAGCACTTCACACTTTAGTAACGTGTGTTGATTTATTACAGTAAAAAAAACAATAGGTTGATGTATTAATGCTTTCAAAGATGATGTATTCATGCAATTTTGAGATGTTTATATTTTAGATGAATTAATAACGAAAAAATTGCATAAATAGGAACTTTTACATTTAAAATTTCAATTTTTTTTTTTTTAACGATATTTTTTATTTATAAGATTATAGGTTTCTTTTTATAATTGAGTAGGAAGAGTGCAAATAAAAAAACAACTCTTACTTGTGTTTATGTTGAGATTGATTTTTATCTAATAGGCTAAGAAAGAACTTTTTAAAAACCATTTGAAAATTTAAAAAGTCTACATAAATTTATGTATTGTTTTTGTTGTAAGGATATTTCTTAAATGCTTTCAAGTGGGAAGCTTCAAATCTAATTTCGAATGCTTTAAGTTATGGTATTTAAAACTTAATAAAACATTTAAGAAATATCCTTACAAGTGGGAAGCTTCAAATCTAATTTCGAATGCTTTAAGTTATGGTATTTAAAACTTAATATTTGAACAACTGGGTGCTATATGTCATTAAAAAAAGGAATTTGCGCCTGTGTATACTCTTAAATTTTAGCTCATATAAAATTCTCGAAGGTATTTGGAATGAAAATTTCAATTTTTAATAAATTTATGATGGTTTTGTGAATAAGATTTCGATTCCCCCAAAGGAAAGCTTAACTTTGCCATCCATCGACTATCACATAAGGATTTATGAGTTAATTATCTACTGAATTTCATGAAAATTTGTTTTGCTGTTAAAAGTAATCTTTAACAGCAATAAATTTTTAATAAATTTATGGTGGTTTTGTGAATAAGACTGTTCGATTCCCCCAAAGGAAAGCTTAACTTTGCAGTCCGACTATCACATAAGGATTTTTGAGCTAAATTATCTACTGAATTTCATGAAAATTTGTTTTGCTGTTAAAAGTAATCTTTAACAGCAAATCAAATTTTATTTTTAGTTCTTAGCTGTAAAAAAAAAAAAGAAAAAGAAATGCCACTTTTCAATTCAGTGGCGGGTCGTTAGTTCCAACCACAGATTTCCTTCATTTGTGGAAGCCGGATTGTAAAGGTATTCATTTACATAATGAACTGTCAGATAACAATCTTTCTGAAAATTAAGTAACGACTATTTCTCTATTTTACGTTCAGTAAGTAATTATAGGAACAGCCTTGGAAATTAACTTGGAGTAATTACCGGAAGGTTAGATTTCACACACAATTTTCACGAACGGCAGCAAAGCTGAAAATTTTGGCCAGCCGATAACTGAGTATGGGTAGAAATGGCCAAACGAACTGTCGGATTACAACTTCGAAAACTATATGAATGAGTATTTTAAATGATGTGGGAATCGACTTCGAAAACTATGAGTATTTTAAATGATGTGGGAATCGACGCTTAACCCGAACCCCCCTTTTTATATAAATTTTATTGTACTCAGTTTTAATTTTTCTGGGTGAAGACCAAATGCATGTAGCCAATTCGGTCGAAACTCTCAACATAAAAGTATCTTTTAAAGGATTAATCACAAAATACGGTACTTATTGAATATGATTTAAGGGGGACATAATCGGAACGGTTTTAAAGATCCAGATACTCCCTATAGCCAAAATTTCTCTATTTCCATTTTAAAATTACAATATTAATAATTGAAAACCTCAGTTTGGGCTTTTTTTTTAATTCATTCATGAGAAATCAGTCATACGAAGAAGAATGAATTTTTAATAAACTAAATATATGCAGGGCCGCATTTATACTTTTGGAGGCTCTAAGTGCAACATCATTATCAGGCCCCCAAAAAAGTGTTTCAGTTAATCAAATCCATAAGCTTTTTTTTAAAGTTTATTGAAAATAAAAGTCCACATTTCTATAATCAATTTTAATAAAATAAAAATAACATAGCATACATATATTTGTATTAAATAATTATAAAAACAAATCCGTTCAAATTTAAATTAAAAAAAAATTTATTTTTTTCTGGCTTGGGTTTTAGCAAATATATCTATAGTGTGATCATAATTAATCGAATCCATTACTTCTGATTCGATGCATAATAACTACAGATCACTTGTTTTATTTTGATGCAAGTAGCTTCTTAAATAATTTTTTATTCGTTTCAACACTGAAAATGAGCGTTCAGCACTCGCATTTGAAGTAGGCATTGTCAAAAATATTTTTTAAATTGTTTCTATGTTCGGAAAAATAGACCTTAACCCATCACTTATACAGGTATCCCTCGCAATATGCGATCTCACTTTACGCGTTGTAGACCTTAATAACCCATCACTTATACAGGTATCCCTCGCAATATGCGATCTCACTTTACGCGTTTTCGAATAGACCTTAACCCATCACTTATACAGGTATCCCTCGCAATATGCGATCTCACTTTACGCGTTTTCGCTATAACGCGATTTTAAAAAGTAAATTAACCTTATAAATTTAAAAAATTTTTGTTTAAAAATTGTCTCGTGTGGATGAACTGCTCGAGTACCACTCATCAGAACTCAACTAAAGAGCTTCTGGAAATGGAAAACAACATGAATGATGAAAGTCAGGAGCCCTTTGTTGCTAAGCCCATCAAACAACTTTCAACAAAACAAATGTTGAAATTTTTAAACATATTGACAGTGCCGTCAGAATAATTGAAGAAAATGATTCTAATGAGGCTAGAAGCACCAAATTTGCGAGAGAAATTCAGAATTTTTTGGCAAGTTACAAAGAACTTTATAGAGAGAGGAAGAATGCTGCCTGTCAGTTGACTCGACTGTTTCATTAAAAAAATTTGAATATCATCGTCATATCATCCCAGAGACTTCAAGGGAACAAGAGAGATGATCCAAACTCACCCGACCCAGTCCCATTCAACATTGAATTGAAGACTGTCAGAATTATAGTTTTTAGTTATTTATGACTTGTATTACACAAATTTTAATGAATTTAATTATTATGTTTATAAGCTTAAATAATTCATTCAATAAATTTGATCTTTCGTTCATAGGTGTAAAGTTTTCATTTTTTTATATTTTTGAAGAGATCCCTATATAGCCCTATCTCACACATGCTAAATTCAACTCATTTTACGCGATTATTTCATAGAACCAATTATCGCGTAAAGTGAGGGACACCTGTAAATTTATACATAATTTTAATTGAAAAATTTTCTTCCTTTATCATCAAAAATTGTTTTTCATCAACAAATTTTTTGAATCAAAATCAATCCCATAAGTTTTTAAAATTTTATTAATGCTAGTTCTATACTTTATTGCTCTATATCCTCCTTCAAAAAAAATGTCAAAAGGTATTTAATATGTCTAAATAGCTTTTTGCTCTTTCATTAATTTCCAAAACTAGCTTATCACAAATGACATTAAAAGTATTAATAATGAATTTTCTTTCCCACGAAATATAATCTCATCGTTAGATTATGAAACTTCATCATATATTTTTTTCGTTTTTCCACTCTTTTCCTCTCATCTTTAAATTTTGTTTCATCTATTAATAAATTGGCTTCTTCATTTAAAGCAACGAAACTATTTCTTATATCTAAAATAAAACTAACTAAAGACTATAACAAATTATTAGCTAACAGCAAATCCGTATCGGAATTTTAGAGTGATTTACTTGTAGCATTTATTCGTTGTAAAATTTTGTCCCACAGCTGCTAATATTGCTGTATAAATTATTAGCTAACAGCAAATCCGTATCGGAATTTTAGAGAGATTTACTTGTAGCATTTATTCGTTGTAAAATTTTGTCCCACAGCTGCTAATATTGCTGTTTCTAAATTGTCAAAATGTTCAAGTAATGATAAGCTCTATAATTTAGAAACAGGTTTTTCATGAGGAGAAATGAATAGCTCAAGTAATGCTGCTTTAATTTTTTTATATCCATGTTTCAAAGCCAGTATAGTGTTTTTGCCGCCGTAGGCAAACCCAAAAATTATGAGATGCGCAGGCGCATCTCATAATTTATGTATAGACGCGAGAAGCGTGTCTATTCCTGCTACATTTGAATAAGCATGTTAAATCCGGTCTACGGGTGCATCTCAAAATATAGGAATGCCCAGAAGCCTGTCTATTCTTGCTGGTTTTACTATTCATTTACTTTGTAGATTCAAGAAATCGAAATATATTTTTGTGGGGTGTGTTTATTTTTTTCCGCTCTAGTTCAGGCGGTTTTGCCGCCGTAGGCAGTCGCCTACCTTGCCTACCGCCTAGGGCCGGCCCTGCGTAAGCTCTCGCAGAGAATCTCGTTTCACTTACAAGTTAGAATAGAAAACTAAGGAATAGTGATAACTTAAAAATTCCACAATTCTATTTTTATTCTCATTCTTTTACGGTTGTGCGAAATATGTAGATATAACGGAACAAAACATCTATTACTCCATAATCTTTTGCCTTATATGTGATACGCTCACATATACGAATTTATGCAATACTACAATTCCTGTAAGTTTTATATTCTAAGGAAAGAACAGTATATTTCAAATGGAGGCGGGAGGCCTCATAAATTTTTCAGCTGTCTCTTAATTTTTATATTAGAGGTAATTTAGAGGCTTTTTTTATATTAGAGATAATAGAAGGCTATTTTTATATTATGAATATTTATTTAAAAATAAGAAATATATTTTGCAACTATAAAGAGGCTGTTTTTTGTTGTTTGTGAGGAGTAAGGTTTTAAAATGTGTCCCCTACAGAATGAGGCCCCCAGCTTGCGCCTAATGCGGCCCTGATTATATGGATGACATGATGAACTTTAAAAAATTTAAATAGCAATTTTCTATAAAATTTGCTTAGCCTCCCTCTAAATAGCTCTCAAAATCGTGCAACAATGTTTATGCTACAGCTATATTAAAAGCAATTTAGCATGTTTTCTATCATTAACTTCGGCTAATAGATTTAAGCTTCACAAAATTTTTAATAATAATAAATTCATAAAATTGAAGTCTCTAAATAATAGTGAAATGACGTTTTAAACGCGATCTAAAAATCAAAATATGTAATTTAGTAAACAGTTGTTATTATTTCTTGGTATCCGTTTGAGTTCATAATTCTTTTTTAAAGAAATATCTGTACAAATTTAAACAACTAACTTGTAAGACATTAATGATTAAGGGCCGATGCGTTTGACTGAAATTTGATTCCTACTACTACTATTAATACAACTGTATGAGCGAACCGCTTTATATATAAAAATTTAGGAAAAATATCGGGTACTAGATCTTGAAATTGTTTTCTAAATTTTGTCTATTTATGACTTATCTTTTAAATTATTTTATTTAAGGGGCCGATGCGTTTGACTGAAATTTGATTCCTACTACTACTATAATACAACTGCATGAGCGAACCGCTTAATATATATATAAAAATTTAGGAAAAATATCGGGTACTAGATTTTGAAATTGTTTTCTAAATTTTGTCTATTTATGACTTATCTTTTAAATTATTTTATTTAATAAAAATATAAATATTCAAATTATTTCAAGATTAAAACCGTATACAGTATAAAACTATTTTTAGAAAAACAGCTCTATTTTTAAAGCCGTATTAACTAAAAAAAAATTAAGGATAAACAGTTTTGTTCTTTATAACATAAATGTAGTAACTGATTCTAATAGATCGGAAGAGCGGCATAAATGTTGTAACTGAATCTAATAAAAAAATTCTAAATTAATATTTAAAATATTTAGATCATTTATATTGTAAATTATTTCAATATTGTAAATTAGATGAAATGCCTTAAAAAATTAAATTCGTAACAAATAGAATAAAATTTAGTTAAGATATAAACTACTGTTTTCGATAATTTAATCTGTTTTGTTAATTTTATATTTTTTGTTTAGTTTAAAATAAGTTGTTTTTATAAAAATTCAGAAAAAAACATTTTGAGAGTAGAAATGGCCGCTTGTTGATGACTACTACAGAACCCATTTTAGGCCCTCGGAAATCAGCTCATACGCTTTATTTTTGAGAGCCTAAAATCTATTCAGTGACAGATATACACTGACGGAAAAAAAAATCCCAACACCAAGAAAAAATTATTGTAGAGTAGTCAGCTCATACGCTTTATTTTTGAGAGCCTAAAATCTATTCAGTGTCAGATATATGTTACGATTAATCCCAACATATATGTTAGGATAGATTTATCAAAATTATTAAAAGATGGAAATTAATGGGACGGGAACAGACCTATAAAGGCTAAACGTAAAAGACAATTATTGTTTTCCAATTGGCTTACAGGGTCGGCCGGATTGGCTGCGTGGAAACGCTTCGGCTTTCCACTCTGGAGGACCAGGGTTAGGATTTATCAAAATTATTAAAAGATGGAAATTAATGGGACGGAACAGACCACCTATAAAGGCTAAACATAAAAGACAATTATTGTTTTCCAATTGGCTTACAGGGTCGGCTGGATTGGCCGCGTGGAAACGCTTCCGCTTTCCACTCTGGAGGACCCGGGTTCGAGTCTTGGGTCCCACTCCTTGAAAATATTTATCATGGGGTCCAGGCCCGGCCCATCGATCCCCGTCCTCCACAATACGGAAAGTGGCGTCATCTGTTAACAAAAAAAAATTGGCTTACAGGTAAGAACTGTACTAAATATTCGCATTTCAGACGGTTCGATTCCAAATCCTACACTTATAGAATTTTTAGACGAGGTCTGAATCCCTTCTATTGGATCCTAACCTTCAATCTTGAGCGGCCGGATAGCCGCGTGGTAACGTATTGGCGTGCCACGCAGGAGGATCCAAGTTAGCATCCCGAGTCCGTTATCTCGTTACTTATAGAATTTTTAGACGAGGTCTGAATCTCTTCTATTGGATCCTAACCTTCAATCTTGGGCCGCCGGATAGACGCGTGATAACGTATTGGCGTGCCACGCAGGAGGATCCAAGTTAGCATCCCGAGTCCGTTATCTCGGAAAGTTTTTTGAGATTCCGGGCTCCGCCAGGCGATTCCGTCCTTTACCATCCAGTCTCCCTCCATGGGTGTGAATAAAGCCCATGTTGGAACTGATTCCGCTCTTTAGTAATCTCATTGATCGGAAAGAAGAAAAAAATTAAAAAAAAACCTTCAACTTATCCTCCGGCTGGCCACGCTGGAAGCATGCTATAGGATCTGGGAGGATCCTACACTTCCACCTCCCGTGTTGGAACTGATTCCGCTCTTTAGTAATCTCATTGATCGGAAAGAAGTGTAAAAAATTAAAAAAACCTTCAACTTATCGGCCGGCTGGCCACGCTGGAAGCATGCTATAGGATCTGGGAGGATCCTACACTTCGGGAATTGAACCTGGTCCAAGGTGGAAACCTTGGACCAGGTTCAATTCCCGATATCACATCTCTAGATTTTTTCAGGAGAGAGCCCTCCTCCACTTGACGGCTGACCACACCAAGGGTATGGGTGGATCGAAGTGAGAACTAGAATACCCCGCCACTTAGTTCCTTCAAGATGGAAAGCGGTGTAAAACTACAAATAAAACTTTTAAGCTATAAAATATCAAAGGTGTTATATATGGTGGCGACCTTCCTGCAAGAAGCCCGTCTTAACGTCGCGAGAAGACTTACCGAATGTCACTGTCTGTAACTTACAGCCAGGCAGATATGTTCATAGTGATAGGTATTAACTAAGTGGCACCTATAATATGGCAATATTCTGGCGAAAGATATCCTGACGCCCCGAGGTGGCGTCTACAAATGTTGGTGAAATAGAGGGTGAAATTAGAGTAGACTGTCGCGCGATGTCCTAGCAGGGTTTTTGTTTGACTTTCTATACAGATCCTTTAGTGTCAGGCAAGCTCAGCTCAGGTGGCACCGGTCCATCCAGGCACTGTTCAAAGTGAAGAAATTTCTATTGGGACAATGTATGGGTTGGTAGAGAGCATCCACCCCTCGCCGGTGGATGTTCTTTAGTTCGCCACTCGACAACCTAGTCCCTGCGGATCCGAGATTAAGAGTACCAAACGCAGGACATACGGTCCGCCCTATGGCCTGCGTGAGTACGAGTCCTCTATAAGGGTTCCAAATCTCGATGTGGCGTACCGTGCTGACGAGATGAATGGCGGCGGAATATAAGCGTAAACGGTACCCATCCGAGAGGTGATCGAACTCAGAGACCAGGATAAGTTCACTTCCCTAGGAAGAACCCAAGACAAAATCTCTTAGAGTTGACCTGAGCGATATTTAGCCATGGCAAAGCGCCAGAGCCTGGCTATTACACGGCAGCGGTTGATATCGTCTCCATGGCCCACTTCATCGGAATATCACGTGGGGCGAGGTCTCGTCCATTTTCGATAGCGATCGGCAGACAATGGTGGTGGCATGAGCCTTGAGTGCTTACCCCACCACTAGGGGAGAGATTTCCCCCGACATAAGTGCTGTTAGAGATGAGGATACGTGCAAGGAACTTGCATGTACAGGCCATCCGGCTGGCTGTCGACTTTGTCGCGGCGAGTCGACCTTTCCGAGATTCTTTCTGTAGCGGGAGGGCCGTTGAACTTTGCATTCGTGGTGGGTTGTATTTTCTGATCCTTCGGAACCAGTTATGTGCGGCGCTAGACGCTCCACGCTCGGCTATTACGCGTGCTACAGCAACACCATTAGCACGAGATGCCGAGACTGGAAAGATCTCTCGTTCAATGGACCCGGAGGGGTAAAATAAGTCTCTTTCGTGTATTTGCTTATGATTAAAGACGAATTATATTTCTCAGAAGGACCTCTGTAGTATTTTAATGGAGCAGGGTCTCTAGCCTTTACAGGCGATGTGTTAAGATCTTTATGGGCTTTATAATATAACTAACTATAATGGCAGCGACTAATTCATAGTCCACTACGAGTTGGTAAAGCCATGATGAAATTAGCCATAAGGTTAAATAAGTTAACAAATCAATCATAGTTTCTTTAATTTTGATCCAAAGGACAGAAATTTTATATTAAAATAAATTAGATTATTTAATGTTTCATGCTGTCAAATTTGAACTATATGTGGGTGAAGGCCAGTTAGGAGTTTGTCGCGAATGCGACAAACTCCTAACTGGCCTTTACCCACACTTCATTGCAAACTGCCTTTGCAATGAAGGATGTAAATCAGGGTCTGAATCCGATTCTCCTGAAAAATATCGATCACGGATTCTTTAAAGCAGGTAGAAAGCTATCAAAAAGCTTTCCTGTCATCTAACAAACTGACAGCAGCTGCTCAGATGGCAGGAAAATTTTAAGTTAGTTAAAATAATTTGTTATATTCATGTTTCGATTTTATAAAACTAACGATTAAGTTCACAAAGTTCCGAAAAATTTCAAAATGATAAATTTATCGGTTCAAATATAGATGTATATCTGTAAATTGTGTCTGCGTGAAATCATTAAGCATCACAAAGAATCTGACAGCATGTAAAATTTTAACTAAAATATTGCACAATCACAATATATCGCACAAAATTATATTTTGGTTTTAGTTTTCGATAGATTTTAACTGTATTATTTTTCAATTACAACTTCCAATTTTCAATTAAATTTATCGTTATTGAGCGAGATCAAAACCAGTTTCGTGGAGAAATTCCGGCTGATAACCTTGAATAAATAATAATAAGTAGAGAATCAAGTGGCTCTATCACGCACTCCTATACAAAAGATGAGTCAAAACAAAAATAATAAAATTTCCTCGATTTTAGAATTCAATAAATGTAAAAATCCTTATAAACTCTCGTAAATTCTAACGTTTTACTGAATAAAAAGAACCAGTATCACATTTTATCATTCGTGTGTGTCTGAAAAATTGGTCACTGCGTTAAGTGCAGTTTAAAACGAAAAAAAATTATATAACTTCGAATTTATATAATTTAAGATGCAATCTTTTATTTATCGTTACAAAGAAAAAAATTGCGTGTAATATAATAATATAAAACAAGCCAATAATTTCGTGATGCCAAGATATGTTTCCAAAGTTGTTTATCCAGGTAAAGAAGAATTGCACAATGACCTGACGTCACCTATAGGGGAATTATCCTGGGCATGTGCAACATCCAAAACTTTTTCCGAGAAGAGTAGACATGTCGTCACGTGGGTTTCTTTTATGCATATAAAGTTCGTGTCATTGGTCATACTGGTTCACTGTGCCGAAGATCGAATATGTTTTCCATCAACAGGTAAGAGGATTGCTTTCGTAGATACTTTCAAGCGAGGTTCATAATTTAACTTAATGAATTTAATTACGATAAATTCTTTTCTTTCTGGTTACAGTTTTTGCGTAACTCTATTGTATGTCATTAAATCCAAATCGTGTGTATTTAATGACTGTGTAGCTGTCCTCGATAGCCAAGTGGCCAAGTTTAGCAAGTTTCGAGTTCCTCAAATTTTAGAGTGAAATTTAAATTTAAGGATCCGAAATTATTTTGTTTAGGGGATCCGGTGTTAATTTCACTTACCTCATATATAATCTTTGTAAGGCATGACATCCTTATAAGGATTCGTGAAACTGTCATCTCAAACAGCATGCCTTAAGAAGGCCTGCTACTTGAGATACATTAAAATGTAATGAGACACGATCACGAATAACTAATGGGTCAAGACCACGAATATGGGTCGATTGGGGTGCGCCTTGTTATGCGTATGTCACAATTCGAGATTCCACGCCCTTTCATTAACGAAAGTAAAAGTAAAATATTATCATAGCTTACTAAAAATAAACAAAATTTCGTAATATGTTTTTTTGTAGTTTGGTACTGGCGATTCTCTGTTTCCTGGTGGCATTTTCGATCGTAAAGGGTCAGCTGTCTCCACGAAGATTACCTCAAGTCGTCAGACCAAATGTAGATGTACCAACTATACCCATCGACGTCATCAATGAAGCTGTAGCACAAGCTGCCTCTTTAATCGCAGGCAGAAGAGAAACAGAAAGAAATTTGGTCGTTCAAGGTGATTCCATCTGAATATAGTTTTTTTTTTTTTTAATGTATAACTCCTCAGGCTACGTCTGACCTTCTGATATTCAAAATATAACAATTTATATGTGTATAGCGAACGGAATAACTGAAAGATTAGAAGTCCTTGTAATAAAAAATAAACATTATATAAATGTAATTTAAAAACATCAACAGTTTTACTTCCAGTTTAGAAAAATTTTTGACACTTTTAGCTATAAAAATTACTTTTTATTTACTTGTTTGTCTTTTATGTGCTTAAACAATGAGGATGAAAATAGAGAATGGAGGCCTTTTAATGATGCATTTTAAAACCAAAAATTAATAATCGGAGCTACACGAATCATTATTTGTTTATAATTCATGGAATTTATGTTAAAATGTAAATTTAAATCTTGTGATTTGATAGAAAGAAAAATTACTGTATTATAAAAAAACTGTAATAAACTATAATAATAGTTTATATTCCCATAAAATATCACATTTAAGAATAAACTATTCAATGCATGCTCTATATTTGGATACCAATTATTATGATGCAATTTAAAAAAGCGTAAAATAGCCATAATTTCACATAATTTCCCTGTTTGTCTTTTCCTTTTGATTATCTTTCTTTCCTGAAAGGTACCACAGATAACATTTGCCTTCCTCTTTTTTTTGTTAAAGGAAATATGTCCACTTCCGTTGATTAACAACCTTTAACTTTTATACGTAATTAATAAAAATATAAACAATCATTATATTAAATTTTACTGTTTTACATGACTGTTAAAAAATGTTCACAAAAATATCTTTCCAATTTTTGTATACTGACAATTCTAACTTTAATGAAGTTACTGAATCATATTAATATGATTTTTTTTAATTAAAATTTTTTTCGAAGTTTTACAACAACAGTCTAAACTTTATTGCAGGTAGAACACTTTCAGGTCGTCTGCATCCAGCAGAGAGCAGACATCAACTATTCTTGATGACTTTTCCCAGAGCCATAACTCTTGAAAGGATCAGGGAACAGTTTGAAGAAATCACGAAAATAATAGCGACGAGGTAAATAAAATTTTTCGCTATTATTATTTTTTTCGTTATATTTGTTATAATATATATTTATCTGTAGATTAAACTTAACTCCGGATGAAGTTATATTCGGCCTCTCTCAGATGGACCTGAGCCAGACATCGGCTGGGTCCTTAGTACAACAGTGTTTTGATCTGTTTCGAACTCAATGTGAAGATAGTAGATTCAGGACTTTTGATGGAAGTTGTAATAACCTTCGAAATCCATCTTGGGGCAAGACATTCATCTGTTTCAGAAGAATATTACCTCCACAGTATGCTGATGGTTAGTATATATAAACATTTCATATATTAGGAACTGATATTTTGTTAACATAAGAAAACATTTTTATTTTCAGGCGTATCTCTACCTCGAGTATCATCGAGTGGGAAATTTTTACCACCTCCTCGAGATATATCTTTAGCTATTCATCGCTATAAGGATCGTTCTGCCCAGGGATATACGTTGATGGTTATGTCTTTTGGACAGTTTATTGACCACGATATCACATTAACTCCTATCAGTAGAACTGGTAAGTATCTATATAATCTCCATTCTATAGATTAAGATTTACTAACATATTTTATCATTTCAGTCGATAATGGTATGATCAACTGTTGTCCTTTGCAAAACAGCACTCATCCTCAGTGTCTTCCTATTGTCGTTCGAGAAAATGATCCTTTCTACTCGAGATTTAACCAAAATTGCATTAATTTTGTTAGATCAGCCATGTGTCCAAATTGTCTTCTTGGTAAGTTTTAATGCAAAACTCAATCTGTTAAATATTCTTGTTGAAACCATCTTTAAACCTTTATGCATATCTTAGATAGGTTTGTTGCTACTTTAGCATAAAACTGTTTTAAAATCAAGGTTAATCATCTTAATTATGGTTTAGGACCTCGACAACAGACAAATCAAGTGTCGTCCTTCGTAGATGGTTCCCACATTTATGGAACTGATAGAAATACTAGTATGGGACTTCGAACTAATTCCGGGGATGGTGAGTTCAGAAGTGACTTAAGTGGTATGGAACTATCCTTTAAATAAGCAATTTTATAAAATATAAGTTCTTTATTTAGGAAAACTTCTAACAGTGATGAACAGTCAGTTTGGGCAACTTTTACCACCAAGTTCGAATCCCAATAGTGACTTATGCAGTCTACCCGATGAGAATATGGTGTGCTTTAGATCAGGTATTTGTATATTCCCGATATTAAAATTAAATTATTTATATATTTGGTTTTATGATTTAATCATTTTTTTTATCAGGTGATCCACGAGTAAACCAGCAACCAGGATTGACTTCGCTTCATACTATTATGGCTAGACAACATAATAGGATTGCTGAAGGATTAAGAAATATTAATCGTGGTTGGTCCGGAGAGAGATTATATCAAGAAACAAGGTAAAGGTTGAATTATACGACAATTATTAATGAGGAAACATAAAAATGCGAATTATTATTGGAAACAATGACGTATTATATGGGTTTTCCTCAAAATATCGTGAAGACGATTAAATATAATTTTAAATTTAAATTTTATATGATTTTGCATAGATTTTTTTTCACGAAAATATTTTGCGAAATAATGAGTTAGTATTAATCTGAAATACAGTTTTGTATATATTTTCAGGAAGTTATATAGCTTATTTAAAAATCAATAAATTTACAATAATTTTATCTTGAATTTCAGGAAAATTATTGGAGCGCAGTTGCAGATGGTCACCTGGAACGAATATCTTCCCGTTGTTTTGGGTTCTGAATACTCAAATTTCTATAAAATACCGATAACCGATGGATATACGATGTACGATTCATCCATCAATCCAGGTTTACTGAATGAATTTGCTGTAGCCGCTTACAGATTCGGACACAGTCTTATAGATACCGTTTTCCAAACAATAGTGACATCAGGAAGGAAATCTTCCATCGATTTAAGGGATAATTTTTTCTTTCCTTTTGATCTTTACCGGGGTCTCATAGATAATCTAATGAGAGGGATCACCAATCAACCAGCGCAAAGTTTTGATCCATTCATGGCACCCGATGTGACTAACTTTCTTTATAGAAGAAGGGGCAACAACACGGGTTTAGATTTGGCATCCCTTAACGTATTAAGAGGAAGAGATCATGGTATACCAGGATATGCCGCTTATCTCCGACATTGTTTCGGAGTCACAATAAGATCCTTTGGCGATTTGAGAGTGGTCATGTCACAATCTGCCATAAGAGGTTTCCAAAATGCATATGAGTAAGTAAATTATTGATTATTCGCTTATTTATTACTTTTTTTGAGTATCTATACATATTATAAATCTGAAATGCCTGAGCGCACTGTACACTTATAACACGAGAACGGCTGAATGGATTTTTATGAAACAACTTTTGTCCGTTAGGGGATTTAGGCAGGGAGGCCTTAAGATAGGTATTGATTATTAGAAATTTGTTTTTTTAATTATAATTGGCGTAAATTACTAGATAAAGATCAAAGATGGAAGATCAACGTTATTTGAACCACCTCATTGGGTTACAGTGACCACGTGACATGTTAGCTGACCGATATCATTAGATTACTAAGATCGTCTGCTTAGTAACTGAGCAGTCTCATTGGATCATAATGGACATGTGATTCTTGAACGTGACCATTATAACCCAATGAGACTG